>JAJEKV010000108.1:3116849-3321193 GCA_021234155.1 Isoetes taiwanensis | reverse complement strand
CTTAGGAAACTAGCTTCTATAAAAATCAGAATTTAAGTCCAATATGCATTAATTAATACGAATTTCATTTAACGTCTTGCTAACAAAAGCTAGCCTTGACTTCTAACCCGCCATGGGAGGAGTATGTGTCCAACCCATTCCGCTGTGGGCCTTTGCTTCGCTTTCTCAATTGTATTAGCGATCGGGTTATGTCCTATGTGCAAAAGACTAAAATCTCGGCACTCCAAAAACGCAAACCCTGCTGTAACCTCGGGGCAAATCATAGGGGTTTTCCATGCCGGGAGGCTCACTTTTGGCGATTGATTAGACCTTGGCGCTGTGTCTTGATTTAGAGTGTTGGCCTTTTTGGGCAATATGGACCATCATGATACCTAGAGTTTCAAGATTGGAAGATAATTTTGTCGTGAGTTTGGAAGACTTGTGGTTTCTTTTGAGGTTTCATCTTAAGTTACTTTCCTATTACTCATGGTAAGTAAGAGTTAGTGTTGCCTTTGATCCTGCTTAGAGTTTGGAAGAAATTGGCTCAAGCCTGAAGACCTTTGGGATCTTGGTTGTATAGCCTAATTCTTTCCTTTGGAGGAAATTCTCTAGTTACATTCTTATTTCTTGAAGACCAGGCAAAGGATATAGCAAGCTGCAAAAAGGAGTTATGTTGTATGTTGTTCATATTTACCTCACATGGAGCTAAATGGAGTTGCACCAATACCTGGAAGTCACACCTGTGAAGATGTCACTTTAAAGGTGAATTTTGCTCTGTTTAGGCCTTGAAGATTGGAAGACCTTAGAAGTTTGAAGACCCTAGGGCCTTTGAGCAAAGTTAAGGAGGTATGTGGGATTTGAGCTTGAGATACAAAGATCATGCTGTGGGTTTCCATCCTTATCCATTTCATCCATTCCATATCCACTTTCCTTTCATCTTTTTATAATTCTATTTCCAATTCCTTTGTCATGCCTTTCTTCATTACTTCACTACCTATATTTTATTAAATTTCACCTCCACTTGTAGAATTGCTCTCAAGAGATCATGAAACTCAAGAGCAAGGAGGCTTGAATTTTACTTTCATCTTATTTCCTAAATCCCGCCATAGCCTTTTTTTTCCCATCTTTTTCACCCTCTTCCTATGATTTTTTCACCATTCCTAAGGTTGAAAACTCATTGACCATGGTCAAAATGGGCAAATTCTGGGTATCTCAATTTGACTTGAAAACACTCTAGATTTGGAGCTTGGCAAAATAGCCATATGTTGGCTCTTCAAAATTCAAAAAGATTTTGGAAAATTTCAAATATTATTTTCTTGGGATGTACATAAAAAATAAAAAGAAACCCGATTCTAGCCTATTTACCCTTACCCATTTCTACATCATTCCACGCCAATTTCTTAATTTCCATTCCCTTGATTTCCCACGTGGCGCCAGGGCGTGGGGGCCGACACGGGCCGGGTGTCCTCTCGCGGCAATTTACGCTATTAGCCGGGTCAGCATTAAGCCTTATATACATGAGCCTCCTGTAATCATTTAGCCTGTGGGATATATGGCCTTCAAGACTTTTTCGAGAACCCCAAGAAATAGGGAATCCTGCTAACCGCCAATTCGTGCTTGGCTAACTTGATTGAATCCCCCGCCAATTTTCTCCCTAAATCAGCCCCGAACCTTTCCGAGACCCCAGTGATCCTCTCGCGGGCAATTTGGCTTCCATAGAAATTGCTCACCAGGGCCTAAATCACCTTTGCACGAGCTAGTTTTGGGGAAGAACAGTTTAAGCCAAAGATTGCTTATCAAATCATCACCCCCGAGATATAATTTGATCCGGGCGATTTTGAGACCGATATTCTCGATCCGCTCTACCAAATTCGCTAATCCCCGCCGAGATTGAAGATTGACCGTATTTTGATCAAGACCGACTGGCTAGACTTATTTGACACCTAAACTCCCCATCGCTACTCTTAAATTATCTTATTATTTTCTCTTTCCTATACCTTTGGTTTTCGTGGTTGACAATGCCTTGGGATCGTTCTCAAAGCACATTTATCCTCCGGTATTGCTCGAGAATTCTAACTCACGTGATATCTTATGATTTGAATGCATATTCATTGCACGGACAAATAACTTTGTTTCAAGTTGTTACACTTTGTCTAAACTAATAGAAACCGAGATATTTAAAAGAATCCAAATTAAATAGTCGTGGTCCCATTCTTTAAAAAGGTTTGATATTGTATATGTAAAGAAACAAAGAAAAAATAGTTTTTTCCATAGCTGTCCTAAACTGCGATGTAAATCGAGACTTTTGGCCCATCTCATTAAAATATCATAGTGTTTGCTTGTCAAGAAAAACCTTGCACATGATTCAGAGTTTATTTTGAAGCTGTTTATACAAATTCCAACTCAAGATTCATCACCAAACTATATTTGCAAATTTTGGCTCTGTTTGGCATTGACCAATTTTTACTGAACTTTGACATAGATTTTCTTGGCCTTCCTCTATCCAAATCAGTGGGACTTTCACCATTAGCTTCCTCCCACTTGTCTATAAACCATACCAAAAATCAAAACTCAAAAATCTTAAAGGGTGTGTGTTGCTAAACTGATTTTTGGGACACTTTTTTTTGCCCGGACTGTAGTGATTTTTGAGAATCTAGCATTTCAAATTGAGTTCTTTGCTTTTACCTATGATGGGGATTGATCACCCCTAAGTGATCTGGAGGTCCCTGACCAGTTTTGTTTGCACTTCCTTTGAGGTTAGACTAAAATTCGAGTTTTAGGCTAACATTTTTGGAGGTCCTAACAGATTTTTACACGAAATTGTTCTAATGGCACCAAGGAAGATTTAAGTCTCCATTGAACCACACGAGGAGACAAATCAACCAAATTTGGTAGGGTAAGCATGAGAGTGGCTACCAGATCACCACTAATGCTACAAATGCTCCCAACTTGCCTATTCCTCCACCCGGCTCTCTCTATCAGGTCTACAAATATTACAAATATTTCCTCTCAGGCCCTCTTCTTCACAATTATAAACTTTTTGAACCAGGATCAGCACCTTAGGTCTGTTCCTCCATCCGGCACCTTATCATTTTGAGTTGACTAGACTGTTTCCCCCCCCTTGCTATGATTCTTCCATGAATGCCAACCATTTTTCTAAAAAACTTTGAAGACTATTATGAAGAACATGGGAGAAAGAAGGGTTCCGGGTTTCTTGAGAATTCATCAAATGGCTGAAGGGTGATGAGGCCGTATCTCTTGGCTCCATTGGTAATACATAGGTACCAAAGGGGATGAATTGGAACACAAGTTTCTATCAAGGTTTGGTAAGAGGCTACTTCACCCCGGGATCTTGTCTTTGAACTCAGCTCATTTTCCATTAGACACGGTGGAGAGTGTAAAAGGTATGTGGAGAGATTTAATTCTTATTTGCTGGTGTGTAACAGAATCAGGTTACTCATCCAACATTGCACCTAGTTGCTTCCTTTATCAGAGGTTTGATGTCTAGACCTAGGATCTATAGGAAGTTATTAAAATTACAAAAATTTTGGTGAGTTGGATTCTATCCATAAAAACATTTGTAAAGGCCGTAGATCTGCCGGGGAACTATTAAGCTATCTTCGATGAAGGAGATGGGAGATCCATTTTATCCTCCCTCATCTGTGGAACTGAACATGATTTACATTTTGCTAATGCTGCCCCGTTTATCGTTACAAAAAGAGAAGAAGAAGTCCAAGGTCAAGTAATTGGATCCTCATGTTTTAGATGAAATCAGGTCAATAAAGGTCACCTAGCACTTTTGGGTTACTAAACAACTTAATCGAATTAAAAATAAAGTAAAGATGCCCCACCTCACAGTGCATAAAACCGTGGTAAACCTTACCATAGAGTCGAAAGGTGTTTTTGCAAAGGCAATGTCTAAGTGTCATAGAAGAGGTCACTTTGGTAGAGAATGTCCTGCTTGCTCTTTCGCAAGGAATAGGTCATGAGGAGAATACTGTTGTTAAGGCTTATTTTTGAAAAACAAGATAAAGGTAAACAAATGTCAAATATAAAGTTTTATTGAGACTTGTCTTGAGGGAAGCGAGGAAAGAGCAAAGATGTTATGGTTGTGCGTATTACCGCTTGGGAAACTCATCCAAATGCATCTCACGGGTTGTTCCACCTCATAACAGTAACATTTCAATTCAGATCCTCGAATATAGCTCCTCCTCAAAGGTATAAACAGTAAAGATTCTCGAGTTGGATGAATTTGACCATTTAAGAAAAATTCTAAGGTTACCGTGGATTTATTAACTTCTAGAATTGTACCCATCATACTCTGAAAAGTTGATCAAAGCACTCAGATATTGAAGAGGTTGCTGCTGAAACACACGAACAATATTTCGTGGCTTTTTGCTCGAGCAAACTAGGACCGTGTGCTTTTACTTGTAGATGCTACTATAGGAACTTCCCATCAGAACAAAGTTTTGGCCGGATGGAGGTTCTTTCTTAATATTATGCCTTATCATGTTATGAAGGCCAAAACGGATCTCAGGTAGAAGATAATACTTCCATTGTTTATAAAATCTTTTTCAAATGCTAAGAAAGTTGTGCCCTAAGGGATAGTAAGTGTATCACGTGAATCTGAGGGGAATCATTGTGGCCGGGCTACATTTGTGGTTGTTGATTTTGAAAATGTTAATCAAGCTAATATCTATGATCTATTATTGGAAGGAGATGGATGAAAATAAAGGGATGCCCTGTGATGGTCTCGAAGGTACTTTCTTACCATTTCAATGGAGCAAATCACAAATGGCAAACCCGATCCATCACCTTTAACATTAGGTTCATAGATGTGACATACTAAGGGAAGAAGATTTGGGTGTTTCAAGTTTAGGCACGGATGCTTTAGTATACATGAAGAGGTTATCAACTTTGCTTACATGCATGTTGAATCTCCGATCTGAAAACCAAAAAAGCCTATCTGGTTTGATGGAGGTATGTCAAAAAACTGGGGATTGCTTTTACCTTTACTATTTTGAAGGATCTGAAGATTTAAGTTGATGACCAAGACGGGAGAATTCACCCTAATATTTCTTCTAGCGAAATACAAAGCCCTCATTGCGGGTTTATAAGAAGCAAGGTGTAGGGAGTATTTCTCATATTGTTATTTATGGAGACTCAACTTGTTTGTAGACAAATCTTGGGAGAATATTAACTAAACATCAAGACATGGAGGATCCGGTGCTCAAGCCGTAGAATTATTAATTTTTTTGATCATTGGGAGATTTTACATATTCCTAGATCTAAAAATTTTGAAGTGACTCATTGTGCGAGAGAAAAACCCTTATGGAGTTTTGGAAAAGGAGCTATTCAAAGAGGATGTCTTAGATGAAGAGGACTTTCCCAATTCCATCCCATCTTAACTATCAACCTAGCACAAGAGGAATCACTTAAAAGAGCTTGAAGTGCATAAGGAGGATTATATCTAGGACCACGCAAATGGGAGACTTATATAATGAAGGTGATCAAGGTAAAATGGTTGAGTTATTTGAGGATTGGGTGGATGTTTTTTGCTTGGGAGTATTGAATCGAAAGGGGTTGATAAAAAATTTGTGAGTTTGAAATTAAGGTTCGAGAAGATGCCAAACTGTTGCTATCTGAAGTTGAGAAGAATTAATTCTTCACTTTTGGATCTTATCAAACAAAGAAACGACTTTAAAATGCGGTGGAATCGAGGTTTGTAGTGCCTCTATTGTGAATCCCCTTCCCCGGTTTCATGCATTGTTCGATATTAAAAAAAAATGGTTCTTTGAGAATTTGTGTAGATTATAGAGATCTTAATAAGGCTACTATTAAAGATTGTTATCCCTTGCCTTTTTAGAAGAAATCATTTATCAGAGTGGTAGTGAAATCCATGTACTCATTTTTGGACAGTTTCTCTGGATTTAATCGGATAAGCATCAAATGGGAAGATAAAATTTCAAAACATCTTCTTATCACTCCAGACATTTGCAATGAAAAGGATGCTTTTTGGTTTGATGAATGCCTCTGCTACATTTCGTAGTGGTTATGGATATTGTTTTTGCAAGCATGACTCAACAATTTAGAGTTTTTTGGATGATTTATGCTTAGGTAATCAAGTAAGGACTACATTTTAACTAACAAGGATATTTATATTATGCGCATTTACTGAGTTAATCTAAATCCAAAGTGCACTTTTGTCATCCAAAGGTCAATTGTTGTATGAGGTCTCCGCTTCTGTGGTCTTCAAGTGGTCAAGAGAAAGTTACACTTTGAAGAAGTCAGACCAAGACACTCGTAGATGTCAAAGAATTTATGGGGATGACTTCTTTGAGAATTTATGTGCTTTAATTTCTCTCACCATGTTAGTCCTATCTCAAACTAACCCGAGAGTAGGCCATGTTAGTGGCAAGAAAGAAAGTAAATACAAAACTATTGTTTGGATTTGATGGGAATGTGAGAAGGCCTTTAAATGCCGCGATTCATAGAAGCTATTTGCCAATACCACTTTCAGTTTGAAAGCTCGGATCTCTCATTTGCCATTCACAATCTATATAATCACATTAAAAAGCTGTTGGGATTGCTATTTTCGCGGGAAAAACACCCATTGCTTTTACAAAAGTAAACAATAGTCTCAAAGCGAGGAGAGATATCTAAGATAGAGAGAAGTCTTTGCTGCTCTTATTTTTTTAATAAAACGGAAGGACATCTTCTACAAAAAATCCCAACCACTTGTTTATATGCATTGTGAGAATCAATGCCTTTTTGTATGGTAAGAAGTTGGAAAAACCAAGCTTCATAGGTGGGCTTGTAGGCTCAGGTTATATGATTTAAAGGTTAAGGTTATCCATGTGGTGAATAACAGGAGCTTGTATTTACCTATTTTATTTTGAGCATGAAGAAGTTGTACAAAGAAGAAGGGGAGATATGGCTAATCTTGTGGCAAATGAGCAAGATCTTTCAGTCATATGAGGTTCATGGTTGGCAAGAACCTATTAGAAAGAAAATTCCTCCAATATCAAGAGATACCTTTCCGAACTTTCTAAAGGTCAAGCTTACAAGTTTAGGCTAAAATGTTTAACTTACACCTTGATTGGAGATATTTTGTGCAAGGCAATTGAGGGATGAGTTCTTTTAAGATGTGTTGATGAAGAGGAGGCATTTTTAGTGCTGGCCGAGAAATCATAAAGGTGTTTGTGGTGGTCATTTTTAAATGAATACAAGCACCAAAAAATATTGGAATGCGGTTATTTACGGCCTCATTTATTTAGAGATTCTATGATGTCATTAAAACTTGCCATCAATGCGGATCTTTGGTAAGAAAATTTTGCATCCCGCCCCTCTTTTGGGATTGTGTCCCAGGCCCATTTCAAGTTTGGGGGGGCTAGATTATGTTGACCCCTATAAATCCCCCATCTTACACTTTCAAACATGAATACATTGTTGTGGCCATGCATTTATTTACCAAATAAATTCGAGGCGGCACCCTTGAGAAAAAGCAAATGCATATACTCACGCTGGGGTTTTTGCATGAAAAATATTTGTTCTAGGTTTTGGAATCCTTTCAAAATTTTGACCCGATAGAGGCTCTACTTTTATTAATGAGGTTATTCAAATTCTTGTTTCAAGTCTCAAAAATGTGGAAAAGCTCAAGCTGACCATTATCCTCAAGGAAATGGTCAGTAGCATTAACAAAAGTGCTTAAGGGAATTTTGCAGAAAGCGGTTTGCCAAAACCAAAAGATTGGCATTTGAAATTATATGATGCCCTTTGGGCTCATAGAATCACTGCTGAAGCTGCCACTAATACTTCTCCCCTTGATTTGGTTGCCATTGTTGAAAGCAGTTATTCCTGTTGATTTGGAATTCCCTCTTTGAGAATGGCACTCAAGTTGGATCAGAGTTGAAGCATTACAACAGGTATGAAGTTTTGCTAAATTGGATGAGGATAGATTTGATCTAAAAACTTCCAATCTACTTAAGAAGGCTAGAGTCTTGGCCTTAAAGCTTTTCCACAGCTCCGGGGATAGATTTGCTCCATTGGAACTTCGTGCTCAAAATGGGATGTTGCAAATGAAAATCGCTATCTAAATTTGAAAATCCTGGGAAGGCCTTACAGATTGTAAAAGAAGTCGTACATTCATCCTATTGGCTTAAGGATCTCAAAAGCAGGTTTGAATTACCAAATCCTACAAAATATCCGGCATTTGAAAGATATTGGCCTCAACATGCATGTTTAGGCCTTTTGCTCCTATATGAATACTTATTTTAACTTAGTAGGTTAATTGTTGTTGAAAATTGAAGATTTAAAACTCTTTTGATTGGTTTTGTTCATTTCCCTTTTGCTTAATTTTGTAGATTCTTGTTGATTGGATTTGCTAAGTTGTTTTGGTTAGTTGTATTCAAGGTTCTTAATACTTGTACCATCAAGACCATTTTCCTTTGAGGGAACTAATTGTGTGATACGTTTGAAGCGTAAATATTTTTCAAAGACCGAGACAATTTCAAAAGAGCAAAGAGAATTTCTACAAAAAAAAAAAAAAAAAAAGGGGGCACACAAATTCTGAATAGACAGATCGATCCTCTCATAGGAAGCCAATGCTATGTTATTCCCGAAGGGATAGTAGGAATCTTCAATGAAGGAGAGCCATCCGGCAGTGATCCAAGAGACCATTATATATCGGTAAAAAATTGTTCATGGTACCAAAAACATACCAGTCTTCACTCCGTAGAGATTCTCTTTCGGTGAGTTTGAAATGCATCTCTTTTATCATGAGAAGTATCAAAGGAACCATAGCTATCTGCTAGCATCCCGTGGTAGTATAACCGCTTATACTGTCAGAATTGAGCATCGACCGACCATGATGATGCTTACAAAAATGATGCATATGTAGCATCCCGAATATATTCCCTTGTAAAATTACCGCCCACAGAGCCTTTGTGTTCGATGCAATGTGGATCTTTGCTAGTTTCTCTTGATAAGTCTTTGCCCAAGGAAACACTCATGGCAAGGTGATCATGGTTCATGTCTTTTTGTAGAGTTCCTTTTAGTCGGGTAGTTTTGGTCAACATTTGTGCTTTTCCTATATACCACGCCTAAATGCATGTGCATTAAATTTCCACAGGAAGAGGTTCTTCATTAATTAAAACATTGTCCCATTCTCGCATCCGTATGTGCATTTCTTGCCGCGTGTCCGATTACACCATAAGGAATAGGTACTCACGTAATGGATCAAACTTGAAGGAAGCACTCCTAAATTGCTTCGGATCAAATTTACATTGTCCCGGATAGGTGTATGGTAAGAAAAAGGACCATGATGATCGGCCAAAGGAGGTCGAGTTTTGAGCAAGAGCAGAGGAGGAACAAATTAAGGTTCGAGCTCGATGGTTTGAATTTTTGGTTTGAAGGTTTGAATTTTTAGTTTGAAATACATTCAATGGTTGTATGAGCCAAAATTCTTGAATAGTAGAAGTTTAGTTAAATAGGGTAGAGATTTGCTATGCTTTAACAAATTTTAGTGTTGTCATTTCAGTCCATTTGCTCATTACTCTTATTTGTCTTAAGTGGCTCTTTCAGCCCTTGCTTCCATATGAAATTTTAAGAGTGCTAATCCCACATTGTTACTCATCCCTTTATTTGGCACTCTAAGTGCTAATTTGATTATCATTGTCATGCTCTTCCATCCACTTCTTCTCCATATTCACCGCCTTGAGTTGTCCTACCCTCCATTTGATCTTGACTGTATCCTCTCTCCATTACCTTATACTGCTCATATTTCCCACTAACGTAGAGTAATTCTATTCCCTCCATACTTGTTGATATTTTGAAGACCTTTCAGGTTAGCATTTCTTTCCTTTGAGGTCGAGGGACCAGCCTCATTCTTTCCTTTGAGGAGATGTTGCCCTTTTAAACATGGACCATCATGATACCTAGAGTTTCAAGATTGGAAGATACTTGGTTTAGTTTGAGACTTGTGGTTTCTTTTGAGGTTTCATCTTGGTTCATTTCCTATTACTCATATGGTAAGAGTTAGTGTTATTTTGATCTGCTCAAGTTTGGAAAAATTGGCTCAAGTTTGGAAGACCCTTGGGATCTTGGTTGTATAGCCTAATTCTTTCCTTTGAAATTTTCTAGTTACATTCTTATTTTGAAGACCAGGGCAAAGGATATAGCAAGCTATACAAGGAGTTATAAGCATGTTGCTCATATTTACTCATATGGAGCTAAATGGAGTTGCACTAATGGTTTGGAAGTCACACCTATGAAGAATGTCACTTTAAAGGTGAATTTTGCTCTTGTTTAGGCCTTGAAGATTGGAAGACCTTTTTAGGATTTGGAGACCCTAGGCCCTTGAGCAAAGTTATGAGGTATGATTTGAGCTTTGGAGATAAGATCATGTGCTTTCCGGGGTTTCCATCCTTTATCCATTTCATCCATTCCATATCCACTTTTCCTTTCATCTTTTATACCCCATTTCCACCTTGTCATGCCTTCTTTCATTACTTCACTACTATATTTTTATTGGCCTCACCTCCTTGAATTGCTCTCAAGAGATCATGAAAAACTTCAAAACAAGGGCTTGAATTTTACTTTCATCTTATTTCCCTAAATCCTGCCATAGCCTTTTTTTTCCTATCTTTTTCACCCTCTTCCTATGATTTTTCACCATTCGGGGTTTTGTTGAAAACTCATTTGACCATGGTCAAAATGGGCAAAATTTCAAGTATCTCAATTTGACTTGAAAACACTCTAGATTTGAGACTTGGCAAAAATATTCATGTTAGCCTTTCAAAATTCAAAAAGACTTTGGAAAAATTCTCAAATGGCATATTGGGATCGTGCCAATAAAATAAAAAAAAGAAAAAACCTATTCTAGCCTATTTACCCTATCTATTTCTACATCATTCCCGTCACCCCCATTTCATTTCTCATTTTCCGCGAAAGTGGGGATGGGACGGGCGGTGTCCCCCTCGCACGCCAGTTATTAGCCGGGTCAGCATTAAGCCTTATATACATGAGCCTCAGGAACCATTTTGCTTTTGTGGGATATATGGCCTTCAAGAATTTTTCGATGAACCCTAAGAAATAGGGGAACACGCTTAATCTGGCCAATTGGGTGCCATAGCTTGATTGAATCCAGCCAATTTTCTCCGAAATCGGCTCTGAACCTTTTAGAGACCTCGGTGATCCTCTGTGGCACTTGGTTTGATAGAAATTGCTCAAATTAGGCCTAAAATCTTTCCTGTAGAAGCTAGTTTTGGGGAAAAGCGGTTCTTAAGCCAGCATCACGAGGATCAAATCAAACCCCCTGGAGATATACCTACGTGATCGGGCGATTTCTATATTCGATATTCTCTTGATCTGTTCTACCTCAAATGCTGCTAATCCTGCTTTCGAGATTGAAGATTGACTGTATTTTGATTGAAGGCAGACTCTGTTGTGACTTATTTGACATCAAAACTCCCTCTTGCTACTCAAATTATCTTATTATTTTCTCTTTTCTGATAATTTTTGGGTTTCGAAGTTGACAATGCCTTGGGATCGTTTCTCAAGCATTATCTGGGTATTACTTGCCGAGAATTCTAAACTCTGTGATATCTTATGATTTGAATGCATATTCATTGCTGGACAAATAGTGTTTCCATCTTCTTTTGTTTTCGGATTGTTCTGTCTAAACTAATAGAAACCAGATATTTAAAGTAGAATCCAAATTAAATAGTAGTGTCCCCATTCTTTAAAAGGTTTGAGTATTGCTTATATGTAAAGAAAACAAAGAAAAATAGTTTTTCCATAAGCTGTCATAAGCTGTGGCCAATCGAGACTTTGGCCCATCTCATTAAATATCATAGTGTTTGCTTGTCGAAAACCTTATGCACATGATCTAGAGTTTATTTTTGAAGCTGTTTATGTAAATTCCAACTCAAGATTCATCACCAAACTATATTTGCAAATTTTGGCTCTCTGTTTTGGCATTGACCAATTTTTCTTGAACTTTGACATAGATTTTCTGGCCTTCCTCTATCCAAATCGAGTCGGACTTTCACCAATAGCTTCCTCCACTTGTCTATAAACCATACCAAAATCAAAACTCAAAAATCTTAAAGGGTGTATTTGCTAAACTGATTTTTGTTACGGCCGATTTTTTGCGGGACTGTAGTGATTTTGAGAAATCTAGCATTTCAAATTGAGTTCTTTGCTTTATATGATGAGGATTGATCACCTAAGTGATCACGGAGGTCTGACCAGTTTGTTTGCACTTCCTTTGAGGTTAGACTAAAATTCGAGGTTTTAGGCTAACCACGTGTGGGGTGTTGGCGCGAAACTCCGGACCTAAAAACCACCCGGGCGGCTTGCCCCAAAAGTCCTCTCCCGAAAGGCCCCGGCGACCGGCGACTTTCTCGGACTGTGATTGACTCGCCAATGGACTTTCGACATTGCCTAAAGGGACCAAGTTTTGTGGCGAAAGGCCATCCCTCAAGGCGCCAAACTATCTTATGTCCAACACACTTTTGCAATGTAGAGGCGTAAGTGTTTCTTTCTTTTACCAAAGCCCGGCCAGGTGTAACTTGGTCCCTAGGGTAATTTTGGCATTGGGAGCGATGTGGCGAAGTCGGATCGGCATTTTGAACCCTCACGTTTAATGTCCCCGACAAAACACTTTGGTTTCCGTATGTCGCTCATGGGGCGCAAGCGGTTTGATATGTTTGGGGGCCGGATGTTGGATTTTTGGACCTTTCGGACCGGGGGAACAAAGGACGATGGGATCACGAGGGGAGATCGGGGTGTGGTCTTTAAGCGTAATTGGCCGAAAAGGCGCCTCGGGGAAGCTTTTGGGGCTCGCCTCACGGGGTTGGACTCTCCCCTCTAATGAGGAGGCCTTGCAAGGTCGGCCTTGTTTGACTTGGGCAAGTGTGCCTTTTCGGTGCTTAACAACGAGGCTGCCACCCGGACCGTTCTAGTGCAAACTATTTGATCTAAACCTTATCCAAAATTTTTGAAAGTTGCTTTGTATGTTGGCGATGACTTAGGAAGCTAGGCGACAAAAATCAGAATTTAAGTCCATACTATGCATTAATTGAATTCTGAATGTCTTGCCTCTTTGCAAAAGCGGGCCTTGACTTCTAAGCGCCACAGCGGGAGTTGAGGTCCAAACTCCATTCCTTCGGTTCCCCTTGCTTAGCGTTCTCAAGCGCATGTGATCGACCCGTCCCAAGTGCAAAGACCAAAACTTCGGCACCCAAAGCGCCAAACCACTGCTAGAACACGGCAGCTCATAGGGTTACGTTTTAGACTCTATTCATCCAGTTGACTAGGACCATTGGCGTGTCTTGGCGTGGGGGGTGTTGGCCTTGAGAACCGCGGACCCTAAAACCCGGGAAGGCGGCTTGCCCCAAATTCCTCTCGAAGGGGGCCGGGCAACTTCCCTCTCCGGGCCGTGATTGTCTCGCCAATGGACTCGAGCGTCGACATTGCCCTAGGGACCAAGTTTTGTGGCGAGAAGCCCACCCCTTCGAAGAAGCGCCAAACTATCTCATGTGCAGCGCACTTTCGTAGTCAATTGGCCTAGGAGGTGGGCTGGCGAATCTTTGCAATGTAGGGCGTAAGTGTTTCTTTCTTTTGCAAAACTGGCCGTGTAACTTGGTCCCTAGGGTAATTTTGGCATTAGGACGATGTGGCCGGTCGGATCGGCATTTGAACCTCTTAATGTCCGACGACAAAACACTTTGGTTTCTACTTTGTCGCCCGCGGGGCGCCAGCGGTTTGATATGTTCTCCGGGCCGGATGTTGGATTTTTGGACCTTTCGGACCAGGTTCACGGAACAAAGGATTCAGCGGTCGGATCTGAGGGCAGAGATCGGGAGTGTGGTCTTTAGCGTGTCACCCGGGCGGTATTTGCCGAAAAGGCTGCCTCGGGGAAGCTTTTGGGGCTCGCCTCACGGGGTTCGGACTCTCCCCTCTAATGAGGAGGCCTTGCAAGGTCTGGCCTTGTTTGACTTGGGCAAGTGTGCCATTTCGGCTGCCCAACAACGAGGCTGCCGGACCGTTCTAATGCAAACTATTTGATCTAAACCTTATCAAAATTTTTGAAAGTTGGCTGTATGTTGGCGATGACTTAGGAAGCTAGGTGACAAAAATCAGAATTTAAGTCCGTACTATGCATTAATTACAATTCACGAATGTCTTTACTCTTGCAAAAGCGGCCCTTGACTTCTAAGCGCCACAGCGGGGAGATCTGGTCAAACTCCATTCCGTCGGTTCCCCTTGCTTGGCGTTCTCAGCGCATGTGATCGGCCACGTCCCAAGTGCAAAAGACCAAAACTTCGGCACCCAAAGCGCCAAACCACGCTGGGAACACGGCAACTCATAGGGTTTACGTTTGGAGGCTCTATCCTTGTCGGTTGACTAGGACCTTTGC
The DNA here is from genome assembly GCA_021234155.1 of Isoetes taiwanensis. NCBI lineage: Eukaryota > Viridiplantae > Streptophyta > Lycopodiopsida > Isoetales > Isoetaceae > Isoetes > Isoetes taiwanensis. Next base: position 3,306,792 of record JAJEKV010000108.1, on the reverse strand, counting down.
GTAGTGTCTTGGCGTAGGGGGTGTTGGCCTTGAGCCACGGACCCTAAAACCGTAGGGGCGGCTTGCCCCAAAAGTCCTCTCAGAAGGCCACGGCGGCCGGACGGGCAACTTCCCTCTCAGGGCGTGATCTGTCTACGCCAATGGACTCGAGCGTCGACATTGCCCTAGGGACCAAGTTTTGTGGCGAAGCCCACCCCTTCTCGAAGCGCCAAACTATCTCATGTGCAACACACTCGTAGTCAATTGGCCTAGGAGGTGGGCTGCTGAATCTTTGCAATGTAGGCGTAAGTGTTTCTTTCTTTTGCAAAAATGGCCGTGTAACTTGGTCCCTAGGGTAATTTTGGCATTAGGACGATGTGGCGAAGTCGGATCGGCATTTGAACCTCGCAATGTCGAACGACAAAACACTTTGGTTTCTACTTTGTCGCCCGCCGGGGCGCAGCGGTTTGATATGTTCTCGGGGCCGGATGTTGGATTTTTGGACCTTCTCGGACCAGGTTCCACGGAACAAAGGATTCAGCGGTGGGATCACGGGAGGCAGATCCGGGAGTGTGGTCTTTAAGCGTCACCCCCGTGGGTATTTGCCCGGAAAGGCTGCCTCGGGGAAGCTTTTGGGGCTCGCCTCACGGGGTTGGACTCTCCCCTCTAATGAGGAGGCCTTGCAAGGTCTGGCCTTGTTTGACTTGGGCAAGTGTGCCCGGCTTCGGCTGCCCAACAACGGTTGCCCGGACCGTTCTAATGCAAACTATTTGATCTAAACCTTATCAAAATTTTTGAAAGTTGGCTGTATGTTGGCGATGACTTAGGAAGCTAGGTGACAAAAATCAAATTTAAGTCCGTACTATGCATTAATTACGAATTCACGAATGTCTTGCTCTTGCAAAAGCGGCCCTTGACTTCTAAGCGCCCAGCGGGAGGATACAGGTCCAAACTCCATTCCGTCAGTTCCCCTTGCTTGGCGTTCTCAAGCGCATGTGATGCGACCCCGTCCCAAGTGCAAAAGACCAAAACTTCGGCACCCAAAAGCGCCAAACCACGCTAGAACACGGCAACTCATAGGGTTTACGTTTGGAGGCTCTATCCTTGTCGGTTGACTAGGACCTTGCGTAGATGTCTTGGCGTGGGGGTGGGGGTGTTGAGCGAACCACGGACCCTAAAAACCACCAGGGGCGGCTTGCCCCAAAAGTCCTCTCCAGAAGGCCACGGCGGACGGACGGGCAACTTCCCTCTCGGAAGCAGTGATCTGTCTCGCCAATGGAATCGAAGCGTCGACATTGCCCTAGGGACCAAGTTTTGTGGCGAAGCCCACCCCTTCTCGAAGAAGCGCCAAACTATCTCATGTGCAACCTTTTCGTAGTCAATTGGCCTAGGAGGTGGGCTTTTGAATCTTGCAATGTAGAGGCGTAAGTGTTTCTTTCTTTTGCAAAGCTGGCCAGGTGTAACTTGGTCCCTAGGGTAATTTTGGCATTAGGACGATGTGGCGAAGTCGGATCGCCATTTGAACCTCATAATGTCCGAGCGACAAAACACTTTGGTTTCTACTATGTCGCCCGGGGGCGGCCAGCGGTTTGATATGTTCTCCGGACGGATGTTGGATTTTTGGACCTTCTCGGACCGGGTTCCTTGAACAAAGGATTCAGCGGTGGGATCACGGGGCGAGATCGGGAGTGTGGTCTTTAAGCGTCGCCCCGCGGGCGCTGCCGAGGAAAGGCTGCCTCGGGGAAGCTTTTGGGGCTCGCCTCACGGGGTTCGGACTCTCCCCTCTAATGAGGAGGCCTTGCAAGGTCTGGCCTTGTTTGACTTGGGCAAGTGTGCCAATTTCGCCTGCCCAACAACGGCTGCCGGACCGTTCTAATGCAAACTATTTGATCTAAACCTTATCAAAATTTTTGAAAGTTGGCTGTATGTTGGCGATGACTTAGGAAGCTAGTGACAAAAAATCAGAATTTAAGTCCGTACTATGCATTAATTACGAATTCACGAATGTCTTGCTCTTTGCAAAAGCGGGCCTTGACTTCTAAGCGCCACAACGGGAGAATGCAGGTCCAAACTCCATTCCGTCAGTTCCCCTTGCTTGGCGTTCTCAAGCTGCATGTGATCGGCCCGTCCCAAGTGCAAAAGACCAAAACTTCGGCACCCAAAGCGCCAAACCACTGCTAGAACACGGCAACTCATAGGGTTTACGTTTGGAGGCTCTATCCTTGTCGGTTGACTAGGACCTTGCGCCGTGTCTTGGCGTAGGGGGTGTTGGCCTTGAGCCACGGACCCTAAAAAACCAGCCCGGGGCGGCTTGCCCCAAAAGTCCTCTCGAAGGCCTGGCGGCGGACGGGCAACTTCCCCTCTCGGGGGCCGTGATGCATCTCGCCAATGGAATCAAAGCGTCGACATTGCCCTAGGGACCAAGTTTTGTGGCGAAGCCCCCCCTTCTCGAAGAAGCGCCAAACTATCTCATGTGCAACGCACTTTCGTAGTCAATTGGCCTAGGAGGTGGGGCTTTGAATCTTGCAATGTAGAGGCGTAAGTGTTTCTTTCTTTTGCAAAGCTGGCCAGGTGTAACTTGGTCCCTAGGGTAATTTTGGCATTCGGACGATGTGGCGAAGTCGGATCGCCATTTGAACCTCATAATGTCCGACGACAAAACACTTTGGTTTCTACTTGTCGCCCTTGGGGGCAGCGGTTTGATATGTTCTCGGGCCGGATGTTGGATTTTTGGACCTTCTCGGACCAGGTTCCGGAACAAAGGATTCAGCGGTGGGATCACGGGAGGCAGAGATCGGGAGTGTGGTCTTTAAGCGTCGCCCGTGGCTTATTTGCCGAGAAAAGGCTGCCTCGGGAAGCTTTTGGGGCTCGCCTCACGGGGTTGGACTCTCCCCTCTAATGAGGAGGCCTTGCAAGGTCTGGCCTTGTTTGACTTGGGCAAGTGTGCGGCTCGGCTGCCCAACAACGGGCTGCCGGACCGTTCTAATGCAAACTATTTGATCTAAACCTTATCAAAATTTTTGAAAGTTGGCTGTATGTTGGCGATGACTTAGGAAGCTAGCTGACAAAAATCAAATTTAAGTCCGTACTATGCATTAATTACGAATTCTGAATGTCTTGCTCTTTGCAAAAGCGGCCCTTGACTTCTAAGCGCCACAGCGGGAGATGCAGGTCCAAACTCCATTCCGTCAGTTCCCCTTGCTTGGCGTTCTCAGCTGCATGTGATCGGCCCGTCCCAAGTGCAAAAGACCAAAACTTCGGCACCCAAAGCGCCAAACCACTGCTAGAACACGGCAGCTCATAGGGTTTACGTTTGAAGGCTCTATCCTTGTCGGTTGACTAGGACCCTTGTAGATGTCTTGGCGTAGGGGGGTGTTGAAGCGAGCCACGGACCCTAAAACCACCGGGGCGGCTTGCCCCAAAGTCCTCTCAGAAGGCCACGGCCGGACGGGCAACTTCCCTCTCGGGCGTGATCTGTCTCGCCAATGGAATCAAAGCGTCGACATTGCCCTAGGGACCAAGTTTTGTGGCGAAGCCCACCCCTTCTCGAAGAAGCGCCAAACTATCTCATGTGCAACACACTTTCGTAGTCAATTGGCCTAGGAGGTGGGCTCTTTGAATCTTTGCAATGTAGAGGCGTAAGTGTTTCTTTCTTTTGCAAAATGGCCAGGTGTAACTTGGTCCCTAGGGTAATTTTGGCATTCCGGACGATGTGGCGAAGTCGGATCGCCATTTGAACCTCCGCAATGTCCGAAACGACAAAACACTTTGGTTTTCTACTTGTCGCCCGCGGGGCGCTTAGCGGTTTGATATGTTCTCGGGCCGGATGTTGGATTTTTGGACCTTCGGACCAGGTTCCTTGAACAAAGGATTCAGCGGTCGGATCACGGGGCCGAGATCGGGAGTGTGGTCTTTAGCGTCGCCCCGTGGGCTTTTTGCCGGAAAAGGCTGCCTCGGGGAAGCTTTTGGGGCTCGCCTCACGGGGTTAGGACTCTCCCCTCTAATGAGGAGGCCTTGCAAGGTCTGGCCTTGTTTGACTTGGGCAAGTGTGCCATTTCGGCTGCCCAACAACATGAGGCTGCCGGGACCGTTCTAATGCAAACTATTTGATCTAAACCTTATCCAAAATTTTTGAAAGTTGGCATGTATGTTGGCGATGACTTAGGAAGCTAGCTGACAAAAAATCAGAATTTAAGTCCGTTACTATGCATTAATTACGAATTTCTGAATGTCTTGCTCTTTGCAAAAGCGGGCCTTGACTTCTAAGCGCCCAGCGGGAGGATACAGGTCCAAACTCCATTCCGTCGGTTCCCCTTGCTTGGCGTTCTCAAGCGCATGTGATCGGCCCGTCCCAAGTGCAAAAGACCAAAACTTCGGCACCCAAAAGCGCCAAACCACTGCTAGAACACGGCAGCTCATAGGGTTTACGTTTGGGCTCTATCCTTGTCGATTTGACTAGGACCTGCGCGGCCGTGTCTTGGCGTAGGGGGTGTTGGCGAGCCGCGGACCCTAAAAACCAGGAGGCGGCTTGCCCCAAAAGTCCTCTCGAAGGCCACGGCGGCGGACGGGCAACTTCCCTCTCGGGCCGTGATCTGTCTCGCCAATGGAATCAAAGCGTCGACATTGCCCTAGGGACCAAGTTTTGTGGCGAAGCCCACCCCTTCTCGAAGAAGCGTAAAACTATCTCATGCAACACTTTTCGTAGTCAATTGGCCTGGGAGGTGGGCTGGCGAATCTTGCAATGTAGAGGCGTAAGTGTTTCTTTCTTTTGCAAAGCCCGCCCAGGTGTAACTTGGTCCCTAGGGTAATTTTGGCATTCCGGACGATGTGGCGAAGTCGGATCGCCATTTGAACCTCGCAATGTCCGAGCGACAAAACACTTTGGTTTCTACTTGTCGTCGCCCGGGGGGCGGCAGCGGTTTGATATGTTCTCGGGGACGGATGTTGGATTTTTTGGACCTTCTCGGACCAGGTTCCTTGAACAAAGGATTCAGCGGTCGGATCACGAGGCAGAGATCGGGAGTGTGGTCTTTAGCGTCGCCGCCCCGTGCGGCTTATTTGCGGAAAAGGCTGCCTCGGGGAAGCTTTTGGGGCTCGCCTCACGGGGTTGGACTCTCCCCTCTAATGAGGAGGCCTTGCAAGGGTCGGCCTTGTTTGACTTGAGGCAAGTGTGCCAATTTCGGCTGCCCAACAACGGGCTGCCGGACCGTTCTAATGCAAACTATTTGATCTAAACCTTATCCAAAATTTTTGAAAGTTGGCATGTATGTTGGCGATGACTTAGGAAGCTAGTGACAAAAAATCAGAATTTAAGTCAGGTACTATGCATTAATTTGAATTCACGAATGTCTTGCTTTTGCAAAAGCGGGCCTTGACTTCTAAGCGCCACAGCGGGAGATACAGGTCAAACTCCATTCCGTCGGTTCCCTTGCTTGGCGTTCTCAAGCTGCATGTGATCGACCCCGTCCCAAGTGCAAAAGACCAAAACTTCGGCACCCAAAGCGCCAAACCCACTGCTAGAACACGGCAGCTCATAGGGTTTTACGTTTGGAGGCTCTATCCTTGTCGGTTGACTAGGACCCTGCGCCGATGTCTTGGCGTAGAGGGGGTGTTGAAGCGAGCACGGACCCTAAAACCACCGGGCGGCTTGCCCCAAAAGTCCTCTCAGAAGGCCTGGCGACGGACGGGCCTTCCCTCTCGGGCCGTGATCTGTCTCGCCAATGGAATCGAGCGTCGACATTGCCCTAGGGACCAAGTTTTGTGGCGAAGCCCACCCCTTCTCGAAGAAGCGCCAAACTATCTCATGTGCAACACACTTTCGTAGTCAATTGGCCTAGGAGGTGGGCTGGCTGAATCTTTGCAATGTAGGCGTAAGTGTTTCTTTCTTTTGCAAAACTGGCCAGGTGTAACTTGGTCCCTAGGGTAATTTTGGCATTTAGGACGATGTGGCGATGTCGGATCGCCATTTGAACCCTCGCAATGTCGAAACGACAAAACACTTTGGTTTCTACTGGCTTGTCGCCCGCGGGGGGCCAGCGGTTTGATATGTTCTCACGGGCCGGATGTTGGATTTTTGGACCTTCTCGGACCAGGTTCCTTGAACAAAGGATTCAGCGGTCGGATCACGAGGAACCGAGATCGGGAGTGTGGTCTTTAGCGTCACCCCGTGGTATTTGCCGAGGAAAAGGCTGCCTCGGGGAAGCTTTTTGGGGCTCGCCTCACGGGGGTTGGACTCTCCCCTCTAATGAGGAGGCCTTGCAAGGTCTGGCCTTGTTTGACTTGGGCAAGTGTGCCGGCTTCGGCTGCCCAACAACAGGCTGCCCGGACCGTTCTAATGCAAACTATTTGATCTAAACCTTATCAAAATTTTTGAAAGTTGGCTGTATGTTGGCGATGACTTAGGAAACTAGTGACAAAAATCAGAATTTAAGTCCGTACTATGCATTAATTACGAATTTACGAATGTCTTGCCTCTTTGCAAAAGCGGGCCTTGACTTCTAAGCGCCACAGCGGGAGAATGCGAGGTCAAACTCCATTCGTCGGTTCCCCTTGCAGCGTTCTCAAGCGCATGTGATTCGGCCCCGTCCCAAGTGCAAAAGACCAAAACTTCGGCACCCAAAGCGCAAACCACCGCTAGAACACGGCAGCTCATAGGGTTTTACGTTTGGGCTCTATCCTTGTCGATTTGACTAGGACCTTGCCCGTGTCTTGGCGTAGAGGGGGTGTTGGCGCGAACACGGACCCTAAAACCAGCGGGCGGCTTGCCCCAAAAGTCCTCTCGAAGGCCTGGCGGCGGACGGGCAACTTCCCTCTCGGGCAAGTGATCTGTCTCGCCAATGGAATCAAAGCGTCGACATTGCCCTAGGGACCAAGTTTTGTGGCGAAGCCCACCCCTTCTCGAAGAAGCGCCAAACTATCTCATGTGCAACACTTTCGTAGTCAATTGGCCTAGGAGGTGGGCTGCTTTGAATCTTTGCAATGTAGAGGCGTAAGTGTTTCTTTCCTTTGCAAAGCCTGACCGTGTAACTTGGTCCCTAGGGTAATTTTGGCATTCCGGACGATGTGGCGAAGTCGGATCGCCATTTGAACCTCGCAATGTCCGAGCGACAAAACACTTTGGTTTTCTACTGGCTGTCGCCCGGGGCGCAGCGGTTTGATATGTTCTCGGGCCGGATGTTGGATTTTTGGACCTTTCGGACCAGGTTCCTTGAACAAAGGATTCAGCGGTCGGATCACGGGGCCGAGATCGGGAGTGTGGTCTTTAGCGTCGCCCCGTGGGCTTATTTGCCCGGAAAAGGCTGCCTCGGGGAAGCTTTTGGGGCTCGCCTCTGGGGTTCGGACTCTCCCCTCTAATGAGGAGGCCTTGCAAGGTCTGGCCTTGTTTGACTTGGGCAAGTGTGCCATTTCGGCTGCCCAACAACAGGCTGCCGGACCGTTCTAATGCAAACTATTTGATCTAAACCTTATCAAAATTTTTGAAAGTTGGCATGTATGTTGGCGATGACTTAGGAAGCTAGGTGACAAAAATCAGAATTTAAGTCCGTACTATGCATTAATTACAATTTCTGAATGTCTTGCTCTTGCAAAGCGGGCCTTGACTTCTAGCGCCACAGGGGGAGATACAGGTCAAACTCCATTCCGTCAGTTCCCCTTGCCAGCGTTCTCAAGCGCATGTGATCGGCCCGTCCCAAGTGCAAAAGACCAAAACTTCGGCACCCAAAGCGCAAACCACGCTAGAACACGGCAGCTCATAGGGTTTTACGTTTGAGGCTCTATCCTTGTCAGTTGACTAGGACCCGTGTCTTGGCGTAGAGGGTGTTGGCGAGCCACCCGGACCCTAAAACCACCCGAGGCGGCTTGCCCCAAAAGTCCTCTCTCGAAGGCCACGGCGACGGACGGGCAACTTCCCCTCTCGGGCAGTGATCATCTCGCCAATGGAATCAAAGCGTCGACATTGCCCTAGGGACCAAGTTTTGTGGCGAGAAGCCCACCCTTCTCGAAGAAGCGCCAAACTATCTCATGTGCCACACTTTCGTGATCAATTGGCCTAGGAGGTGGGCTGGCGAATCTTTGCAATGTAGGGGCGTAAGTGTTTCTTTCTTTTGCAAAAATGGCCGTGTAACTTGGTCCCTAGGGTAATTTTGGCATTCGGACGATGTGGCGATGTCGGATCGCCATTTGAACCTCGCAATGTCCGAGCGACAAAACACTTTGGTTTTCCTTTGTCGCCCTTGGGGGGCGCTTAGCGGTTTGATATGTTCTCGGACGGATGTTGGATTTTTTGGACCTTCTCGGACCAGGTTCCTTGAACAAAGGATTCAGCGGTCGGATCACGGGGAACCAAGATCGGGGAGTGTGGTCTTTAGCGTCGCCCCGGTGGGCTTGGCTGCCGAGGAAAAGGCTGCCTCGGGAAGCTTTTGGGGCTCGCCTCACGGGGTTCGGACTCTCCCCTCTAATGAGGGAGGCCTTGCAAGGTCTGGCCTTGTTTGACTTGGGCAAGTGTGCGGCTCGGCTGCCCAACAACGGCTACCCGGACCGTTCTAATGCAAACTATTTGATCTAAACCTTATCCAAAATTTTTGAAAGTTGGCATGTATGTTGGCGATGACTTAGGAAACTAGGTGACAAAAATCAAATTTAAGTCCTTACTATGCATTAATTACGAATTATGAATGTCTTGCTACTTTGCAAAAGCGGGCCTTGATTTGTAAGCGCCACAGCGGGAGAATCTGAGGTCCAAACTCCATTCCGTCGGTTCCCCTTGCTTGGCGTTCTCAATTGCATGTGATCGGACCCACGTCCCAAGTGCAAAGACCAAAACTTCGGCACCCAAAGCGCCAAACCACTGCTAGAACACGGCAACTCATAGGGTTTACGTTTGAGGCTCTATCCTTGTCGGTTGACTAGGACCTTGCGTGTCTTGGCGTAGAGGGGGTGTTGGCCCGAACACGGACCCTAAAACCAGCGAGGCGGCTTGCCCCAAAAGTCCTCTCCAGAAGGCCTGGCGACGGACGGGCAACTTCCCTCTCCGGGCCGTGATCGTCTCGCCAATGGAATCAAAGCGTCGACATTGCCCTAGGGACCAAGTTTTGTGGCGAAGCCCACCCCTTCTCGAAGAAGCGCCAAACTATCTCATGTGCAACGCACTTTTCGTAGTCAATTGGCCTAGGAGGTGGGCTGCTTGAATCTTTGCAATGTAGAGGCGTAAGTGTTTCTTTCCTTTGCAAAGCCCGGCCGTGTAACTTGGTCCCTAGGGTAATTTTGGCATTCGGACGGACGATGTGGCGATGTCGGATCGCCATTTGAACCCTCGCTTAATGTCCAGACGACAAAACACTTTGGTTTCTTTTTGTCGCCCAGCGGGGCGGCAGCGGTTTGATATGTTCTCGGACGGATGTTGGATTTTTGGACCTTCTCGGACCAGGTTCCTTGAACAAAGGATTCAGCGGTGGGATCACGAGGAACCAGAGATCGGGGAGTGTGGTCTTTAGCGTCGCCCCGTGGGCTATTGCCGAGAAAGGCTGCCTCGGGGAAGCTTTGGGGCTCGCCTCACGGGGTTCGGACTCTCCCCTCTAATGAGGGAGGCCTTGCAAGGTCCTGGCTTTGTTTGACTTGGGCAAGTGTGTGCATTTAACAACAACAAAGGCTGCGGACCGTTCTAATGCAAACTATTTGATCTAAACCTTATCCAAAATTTTTGAAAGTTGGCATGTATGTTGGCGATGACTTAGGAAACTGGTGACAAAAATCAGAATTTAAGTCCGTACTATGCATTAATTACGAATTCTGAATGTCTTGCTCTTGCAAAAGCGGGCCTTGACTTCTAAGCGCCACAGCGGGAGATCTACAGTCCAAACTCCATTCCGTCGGTTCCCCTTGCCCGCGTTCTCAATTGCATGTGATCGGCCATGTCCCAAGTGCAAAAGACCAAAACAGCGGCACCCAAAGCGCCAAACCCTGCTAGAACTTGGCAACTCATAGGGTTTACGTTTTTGGAGGCTCTATCCTTGTCGATTTGACTAGGACCTTTGGCGTGTCTTGATGTAGGGGGGTGTTGGCGAGAGCGGACCCTAAAAACCACAGGAGGCGGCTTGCCCCAAAGTCCTCTCCAGAAGGCCCGGCGACGGGACGGGCAACTTTCCCTCCGAACCGTGATTCGCTCTGCCAATGGACTCGGAATGTCGCATATTGCCCTAGGGACCAAGTTTTGTGGCCGTGGCGGCCATCCCTTCTCAAGGCCAAACTATCTTATGTCCAACACTGCTTCGTAGTCAATTGGCCTAGGAGGTGGTCATTTGAATACCGCAATGTAGGGGCGTAAGTGTGTTTTTGCAAAACCGACCGTGTAACTTAGTCCATAGGGTAATTTTGGTATTCAAACGATAAGTGACGTCATTATTAAATTTTTTTTCACACGCTTTTTTTCAAAAATAATCGCGTCGTTAAACGACGTTGCTTTACGCGGGGCTCTCAACGACAATGGCGGGCGTACGCGGACGCCGCCATTACCTGGCAAAACTCACGCCACGTCGGATATTCTATGCATCGTTTAACGGCGTCATGTCGACGTGGCGCAACACTTTGGCGTGCCGACTGGCATGTTAGCAAACCCGCGTGACCGGGTCGCGTCCGGATTTTTAGTAAAATAGTTCAGCGGCGTCATAGCCGGCGATGGCGGAACCACGGTGGCGTGCCCGACCCCGCATGTCGCCAAGCCCGCACGACCCGGATGTGCCACGTCGGATCCGAGGGCGGCGTTAAGCGGCGTTTGTGTGCGTGGGCACGACGCGCCGCTACCGGCTTGGCGTGTTACCATACCACGCAGCCAATCCACAACCGTCGGCCGGAGAAGCGTCGTTGAGCGACGGCCGAAGCGACGCGAAATGCGTCGTTGAGCAGCGATATGCGTCGATGTTGACGGCGACCTGTCGTTCTTCGACGTCGCGACGTCGTTGGATGTCGACTATCCCTTGTAGTGGAGAGAGTGGTATTTACGTTTTAGATGCTTCATCCATTTGCCATTGCAGTCTTGGCAGTAGACATAGCCTTGAACATAGATCAGTGGAGGAGGAGGGGAGTGGGAAGGGGGCTTGTCGTCGCGGCGAGGGCCATGATCTTCACCATGGTGGCTATCATTATAATGGCCAGTGGCATTAACCACCATAACGAGGCCCAACAAAAGCAGCAACACCATGGTCTTGAAACCCGACATTTTTTCCGCGCAACAATTTCTCTTCACTGCATGCAACAAACTACAAATTCTAAATTTGGCAGGGCCGATGCATCCTTATGTTTTCAGCACACAACGTGCCCATGTCGAGGACTAGATATTCGGCTAATCGTGTTTAATTAGTGGTTCAATAATATATAATTTCTGTTTTGTTTTCGATTACCCGATTCTAGACCGTACCGCGATCGGATGTGCCGGATGATGTCCCACGATGGAGATCACGTTACCTGGGGTACCAGATTTATAATCACATGCCTTGGAAGCCTTCCCAACCATCCAAAGCGGGATTTTACGGTAGCATCGAACAAAAGCATTGAACCAAAAGCGGTCCAGAAAATGGCGGCTCAAAACTTACGCACTTTTTCTATTCCTTGCACAGCAATGGTGGTCCAAGCCCACGACCATTACAACTATGTCCATGGTTATGTCTATGCCCAAGACTGCCATGGCAAATGGGTTAAGCACCTAGAACGTAAGCTCCTTTTGAACCTTTAACTCGTTTATTGCTCTTGTAGCTTCCTTAAATCTTTTCCATGAATGTGGTATACTCACTGGGAATGGTCTTTTCTATAGATGCATTTGTTGGAATCACTTGTGGGAAGGTTTACAAACAGGCTTACATTGACTCCAATGGCTACTTTCAAATCCCAACTGGCGCTCTTGAGCCTGAACATTGCTGGGGTTATGCCATTTCTTCTGATGATGCCACTTATAAGGTCCCCGTCCGACATGGCATTAATTCCAAGGTTGAGTATGCCAACACCTATCGCCATATCAAGTTCTACACTACTGGACCCTTTGCATTTGCCCCTAAGTGTTAAATAAGTAGCAAGTGTAGTGTTTAGAGCCCCGTTGGTAAATTATGTTTGATTCTAATCGTTATTCAAATAATCATCATAAGCTAGTTGCTAGTAGCCTTTTCTTGGCTCACAACTTAGCAAACCAAACTGGTCATGATGGACATAACCGTGTATTCTGTTCATTCTTAAAAAGCAATACATAACATTTAACTTACACTTGTGAGCTCAAATAAGAATGCATATTACCTACAACAAAAATCAGGCGTATTCCACTATCAAATATATTTGAACATTATGTGCATTAGTAACAGGTTAAAGAGAGATAATGAAGATACGATTTGACCACATATATATAGGCTGTTCAATTTAGAGTAGGATGAGCTAGAAATCACTAACCTGCCCTGGTTTGCCACGCTGAAGTGCTGACATTTGATGCAAAGGTAGCAAAGTTATGGACACGGACAAACAGTTTTTACTTTCTTTTGTCCTAAAAAAAATGCATAGAATTTTGGTAGTCCATACACTAACTAAGCTCATATAGTAAGCTCATAGAAATAAGTAGTGTCTTATCACAAGAGCATCCAAGATTTTTCTATTGATTATTGATGCCTCTTTATAGCTGCAGATGAGGGAGCGCCGTATTCCTACTCCGGGAAGTGGTAAACCCGGACACATGTCCGGGTTAACCACACTTTTGTCCGGGTTAACCACTTTTTTTTGGCCGGGATAACCACGCGGTGAACTGAGCGTGGGACTGTGTTTTGGCATGCTAATCTTTGAATAGAGCTTGCAATCAACTTACTGAACGGTTCAATCCGGTTGAAACACCATTGGAATCACCTTGGCAGCCCCTAAAAACCTCATTCTATCAAAGGAGCAAGAGATTTGAGCATGAATCAAGCAAGATCAGTGAAAAAACATGCAGAAACCGTTGTCTTTTGAGCTTGAAACTGAGCAGCAGTGGTAATCCCGGACATGTGTCCGGGTTTACCACTTCCCGGAGTAGGAATACGGCGCTCCGCAGATGAGCATTCTTTTACCTGCGATTTAATAAAATAGAGTAGGAGATGAATACTCAATTGATTTATTTGGAAACTGACTTGAAACGAAAATAAACTATGCTTATCTAGGTATTAGGGACTTAAAGCACATCCACATCCGTCTTTTAGATGATGTAAATAAGAGATCCTGGAGAAACAATAATTGCATGTTTGACAACAAAGGACACAGAGAACTAAAAAATCAAAACGCTTCAAATACTTAAATCTCTCAGGTACCCGATATACATAAGGTAGCAGATAAGAAAGTATCTCCGCTGAAGGAAGCAAAGCTTTCTTCAAAAATGAAGCCAAAGCACTTGCTTGAACTCGCACAACCTGATCTCCTTCCTTTTCCATCAAATATTTTTCTTGACTCTGCCTCCAGGGCAAGAACGTTCATAACAAGAGTCTGAACATAAAACATTGATACAAAGCTATGTAGAAATATCAAACCTAATCCAAATGAGTCAACATAACAAAATCTAGATATGAAACAGAACCTGCCAGGAGATTTATCTCACTGCCGTATCATCCTTCATTTCGAGATCTTGAGACACTATAGCTGCACGATGCCAGAGCTGCCGCAGGTGCAATGCCGCAGTTTTATTTGATAATAAAATGGGCGCCAAGAAGGAATGATGATGCTCATCACTATTGTGCGAGCTCTTTTTTTTGGGTTGCCCCTAGGGGGGCAAACCCTTGTTTATGTGGGCTTTTGGCATATCTTAGGTATATTCTTGAATATCCCTAGGATATGCTGGTGACTGCTCAAAACCTCCTATTTCCTGTAAACTGACGGTCAGCTGGTAAAGAAATCGAGGTCTCATTTCTTGAAGCCAACCGGGTAACTGGCAAGGCAGGGATCGGCGCTTCAATTTGATCGGGCAGGGATCTGATCGAAAGTAAGTTTTCTAAGCATTGTTGTGTCAATATATGCATGGGCAATTTTACAAGAAAAGAGATCGGAGTTCCTTTCTTTCATTGAGGAAGATATGTGGTCGGCTATAACGCTGAGTATTTTTTGAAGTTTTGCAGTTTTGCTAAGTATGGAAATGTAAAGGATAATCTCTAGGATGAGCCTGATAGCCCATGCTTGAGTTTGAACTTAGCATGGGGAAAGGCAAAAGAGTCCATGGATATAAGAATTGTTCAGGCCAGTAAGCCAAAAAGTACATCTGATCATTTTAAACAAGATGGATTTTACTACTTCGAACTTGATGAAGGTATGACTAACTCCAGATCTAGCAACAATCAAAATCTAAGGTTTGGCCTTCAAAAATTGCCTTAAGGAATTTCAGAATTTTGGAATACCTGCAAACAAGGCATGCAGCTTATAACTTAATAGAATAAAATCTAAAATTTGCGTATTGAAGAAGCCTAGTCGATTCTGTATTTTTTGAAGCATGTTGGAGGTGTCTTGAAGCTATTCATTGATGATCACTGCAAAATTGTTTCTAAAGTGCTCGCAGTTTCGGAGTTGAATATATCGCAATTTATAGTTTTTTGTTTGCAGGAGTTGGTCTGTAGCATAATAGATATGTCTCTGATGTGCAGCTATACAGAATAACATTTTACTTCTTTATATCTTCTGTTTGGCAATTTCATGATATCTTTTTGTTTAGAGGCAAACTCCTTCTTAAGAGATTTCTTTCTTCAAGTTCTTAATACACAAATTTGCCAGTAAATTAGTTTTTGTAAGCGAATCAATCTCTTAAGTGATTATGACGGTATATCTCCTTACATTAGAGTTGTCTCTCGAACACTTTCGGGTTCATGAACATTTTTGTGTTCATTAAGTATCATCATAATTGAACTTCTATATTTTTGCGCCATTTTAAAATTTCATAATTATGGCAATTGAATCTTAAAGTAGACTCGAAGTTGTGCCACCATATTGAAGGCCATTTTGAGATTTGGTACGTGGACATCACAATTGGAGTGCAAAGTAAGTCAAGTTTTTGGGTTTTTAAGAATTCCTTGTTAAGAAACTTTCATGACTATTTTTATCTAGCTAATTTTTTTGCAAAAGTTGGGGAGCGTATATTTTGGCTAGGGCGCAAACAAGAATTCTTATTCTACATGCAATGTTACTATAGGTTTAGGGTACTTGGCACGTACAAGGAATATTTTAGGATCGTCGGATTACGGAGAAAGTCATCGAGGACCGAAAATTACTACCAAGAATGGAGGCAAAATTTCTAATGGGGATATTAGCAAACTCTTTAGCAATGATGGAGTATGTTTTTGTTCCCGGATTTTGCTGAAGGTATTTCTCCATCATTTGAGATACGGTTTTTTGCAATGGATTCCTTACTTGAGCCTCTACCATTTGATGAATTTCGCCGAAGACTTGTTGGTTGATTTGTGTTAGTTCCAGCCAAAGAATTTGGCCTTGAATGGGCAATAAAAGAATTCATGGATATGCATGAGAAAGCTGAGATTACTGGCAGAATGGAACATTTTGATATTAGAAAGAAGGTTTTTTATGTATTCTTTTACTATGATGCAACTAAAACTATTGTGAAATGGGCATAGAGAAGGGAGATGATGTAAAGCTTCTTCTATTGGAAGAGGAAAGAAGACGAGACTTATCCAAAAAGAACATTTTGCAAGGAGACAATATTAAATTAAAGATAGAAAAGGGAATCGCTCTTTCTATTGTTAGGAAGCATAAGAGAGATGTCCATGAATTCTCAGGCAATGAAACTTCTAGTGATAGCAAAGAAGATCGAGAGGATAGTGATGATGATTCGGTTAATTCTGATGCACCCCTTTGTGCAATACGACAAATAAGCATGCAATTTCTTTTTGTGTTAGCATAAGTTTTTTTTCCATGCTAATTCATATTTTTTTACTGCAGATAATCACAAGGACGATGCCTCGGTTAACTTTTTGATGCTCTTTGTGCAATTCTTCCTACATGTAAGCATGGAATCTCTTTGTTTGTTAGCATAATTGTAAATGCTAATTTTGTTTTTTATTGTAGATAATCATGATGATGATGTCTCAGTTAACTCTGATGCACCTCTTTGTGCAGTTCTTAGTAACGTGATCATGCAATCTCTCATAAAGTTTCAAAATTGATTCATGTTCTTTACTTCAAAAAATCATGATGTACATGTTGGGCAATGTGCAAAGACTCCTGAACTAGTTTCCTTTCATCAAAGACCTTGTGAATCTAGCCATCCAGATGATGAACTACTAGTTTAAATTCATATTATTTTTGTTTATTATTGTTCGTGGAAATGCTCATGTACATGCTAGTTGCAGGTGCTCATGAAATTACGCCTTTGAAAATGAAGAATTTCGAAATACGTATTTCTAATCCAAGTAAGCTCCTTTTAGTTTAGCTATCCCTGTTCATGAAGTTCACATGCAATATATTTGAAATGCTTCGTTGTAGCACTGTAAGATATTCCTATTAGATAATAGACGATCAGTCTTAGAAGGGTAAGTGCAAGGTAGTGCTCTTAGATGGTGTGAATGTTGATTGCTTGCATAGTTTCTGAAGGTATAAGTTTGAAGCTAGAGCTTCAGCTCCAGGTTGTTGTATGCTCCATGCATGCGTTGATTGTAAGAAAACGAACTGTTTTTGAAGTATTAGGGTTGTATAAGCTACATTAAGTACAAGCATGGCATGAATAGGATGTCTGAATAGATGCTAGATGTGATAGCTTGTAGCAGGGTATTTGATGGTTTATGAAATCTAGATAGGGTTATGCTGTGCATGCACCTTCTTGTGTTGCTGGTACGGTGCTTTGGCATGGATAGTTATTAGGTGCAAGGGATGCTGCATAAATTAGGTGGTAGTAGACTTTTTATACGATCATGGTTGTTTTATGATGTTGTACAAAGCATTTGGACTTTTAGGCCAGAGTGTTGTCCAGATGCTATAATAGAATATGTGGTATGCTTTGGACAAGATTATATGTTGTTGGGTGTTATTGATTGGATTTCTAGGCCTTAGAACAGTTAACTGGTCTAGATGCTTAGGTTGTAATAGGTAGATGGTTGTTGGCTAGATAGATATGGTCTATGCTAGTTAGTGGCATATTAGTGCAACAGGTTCGTGTTGCTACTGCTATTGATATGTGTGAGTTAAGGGCAAAGGAGACTCGGTTGTCATGTTGAAGTTTTTTATCAGCCTAAAATGTGTAAGAATACTCTTCAAGCGTCTGGGTACAATGTGGTTGAGATTGATCATGATTTGCACAAGAAATATATTGGTAATTTGATGTCGTTTAGTGTGGTTAGTCAATATACTGGAGCATTTCTTGATATTAGGAACCTTGGTTTTGGTTGACTGGCCATCTTCAGAGAATATGTAGCATAATAACGGGGGGTTGTTTTTGTATTTTTGTACATTTTTCCCTATGGTTTTTATATGATTTGGTGGCCGTATTTTGCAAGGTGTACTAATGCGTACATCTAGAGTGCGCACTGTATTTTCACTTCCTAATTTCATATTTGTAACTAGTTAAGGTGCCCAGCGTTGCTGGGCACAGGTTGGAACTGGCAATGTTGGAGACCTAGAAATAATAAGTTTTGTTGGAACTGGTAATGTTGGTGTCCTGGCATTTGTATTGTAGGAACCTTTAATTTCTTTCTTTTTTTATTCTCCTTTTTTTTTTTTCTAACCCGTTCTCCTCCTTTGCCTTCCCTTTCCCCTTTTTTTTTTCTTTCTCTTTTTTCTTATCGACTTTTTTCCCTTCCTTTTTATCTTTCCCGCTCTTCCATTTTTTTCCACTATTCTCTTTCCCTTTCCTTTTCCCCTTCCTCTTCCTTTTCCTTTTCCTTTTCTCTTTCCCGTTTCTAATGCATTTTTTTCGTGCTCTTTTGATTACCTTTTCATGTGCCCTTTCTTCCTTTCCCCACCCTCTTCCTCTTGATCACGTGCCCTTTTCCCCATCTCTTTTCCCATTTCTCTCTCCTTTTCCTCATGCTCTTTTTGCTTTCCCTTCTCCTTTTTCAGCTTCCCTTTTCCTTTCAACTTTCCATTCCTTTTCATACTTTCCCCACCCTTTTGCTTTGCGATGTTCCTTTTCCTTTCCTTTCTCTTTCCCCTTCCTTTACATTTTCCCTTTCCCGTTCCCTTTCGCTTTTCATATGCCTCTTTCCATTCCCTTTTCTCAACCTTTTTTATGTACCCTTTTTCCTTCTTTCCCCATCTTCTTCCCCCTTTTCCCCTTTCCACTTTCTCCTTTCTTGTTTCTTTTTCTTTTTCCCTTTCCCATACTCTTTTTCCCTTTCTTTTCTTCTATTTCCTCACCCTTTCCCTCTTCCCTTTTTTCTCGTGCCCTTTTCTCCTTCCTCTTTTCCTATTCCTTGCTCCCTACCTTTGTCTATTCTAATTCCCCCCACCTTTTCCTCATTTTCCATCCTTTCCCTCTTCCTTTTCTCGATGCTCTTTTTGCTTTCCTTTTCTCTTTCTTCACCCTTTCTCTTTTCCCTTTTTTTTCACCCTTTCATTTTTCTCTTTTTCGTTCCCTTTTCCCAAGTTCTCTTTTTCCCTTTTCCCCCTCTCTTTTCCTTTTTACTTTTCTTTTCCCTTAGACTTTGCAACCTTTTCTTATTTTCCCTTACCTTTTTCTCCTTTTCTCACCTTTACTTCTTACCCTTCATGGTGCTCTTTTCCGTTCCCTTTTCCCTCGCCTATTCTATTCCTTTTTCTATTTTTCTTTTATCTTTCCATTTTTCCTTTTCTCCTTCTCTTTCCTTTTTACTATTACCTTTCCTTTATTCCTTTTCATTTTTTCCCTTTTCCTTTTCCCTTTTCCCTTTCATCGTTTTTCCTTTTCCCTTCTCCTCTTCCTTTTCCCTTTTCCCTTTTCCCTTTCATCGTTTTTTCCTTTTCCTTCCCCTCTTCCTTTTCCTTTTCATCGTTTTTTCCTTTTCCCTTCCCTTTTCCCTTTTCCGTTTTCCGTTTTCCCTTTCATCGTTTTCCCTTTTCCCTTTCCCTTTTCCCTTTTCCTTTTCCTTTTTCCTTTCATCGTTTTTCCTTTTCCTTTCCCTTTTCCTTTTCCTTTTCCTTTTTCCTTTTCTCTTTCATCATTTTCCTTTTCCCTTCCCCTTTTCGTTTCCTTTTTCCTTTTCCTTTCATCGTTTTCCTTTTCCGTCCCCTTTTCCTTTTCATTTTCCCTTTTCCTTTTTAGTTTTCCATTTTTCCCTTTTTCGTTTTCCGTTTTCCCTTTCATCTTTTTTCCTTTTCCCTTACCCTTTTCCTTTTCCCTTTTCCCTTTCATAGTTTTTTCCTTTTCCCTTTCATCGCTTTTTCCTTTTCCCTTCCCTTTCGTTTTCCTTTTCCTTTTCTCTTTCATCGTTTTCCTTTTCCCTTCCCTTCCCCTTCCCCTTTTCCCTTTTCCCTTTTCCCTTTTCCTTTTCCTTTTCCTTTTCCTTTTCCTTTTTCCTTTTCCCTTTCATATTGAAGCCATAGTCAAGATGAAATTTTAGTTGAAGACACGCACACATCATCTCCACCATTGGTCAATCAAATCCTCGACCGTCCAATTTAGGGTGCGGTCCATTACACAACATTATATATTTGTAATGGTTTAGACCCATGTTTGTGCCATCATGTTATGTTAATGGCCAAGATGGAGTCGTGAGTCCTTAATCAAGGGCTCACAATAAACACCCTATTTCCATAGCCCATGTAATTGTTTTTTAAAATCAAAAGCCAACATGCAGATGACGAGCTCATGTATTCTAGGGTTTCCATTCTTTTGCTCTTCCAGCTTGCCGATCTTTGCACTCTGGCCAACACGGGGAACAACAGTCCCCCATGCATTTACAAGGGGAAACAAAGTCAACGGTTTGTGGTGCGGGTTACGGTGATAAATCCGTATGGGCCCCTTTTCTTTTTTGGTTGCTTGCTTGGTCGGTAGGGGTAAAGCGGGAATCAAAGAGGCTTCTCTTGTTGGGTCTTCGGCTCCAGCTCTTCAGTTCTTTGCTCTCGGTGATTCTGACCACATTTAGATCTCCTATAGCGGCTGTTCAAGCTCAGGATCATCGTTGCCCTTGTTGCACTCTCTTCGTGGCCTCGGCATTTGTCACCTCGGTTGCTCCATTTGCATCGGGTAGGCGGATCGACATTCTACTTGGCTGTTTAAAGCCTCCTTTCCGCAATGCATTTTGTGTTAATTGGTGAGAAATTTATATCGAGCTCCATATGAACTTGAACCCGAGCTATCCCACATATGGGCATGTGGGGTTTTCTCATTTTCCTAATGCGGATCGCTTTTTTTTTCGGTTATTTTGTGTGGGCATTATTATTGATTGGTAGGTGCGGTATGAGAGCATGGCGGTGATATTGCAAGGGGTAAATCTCGACTTGGCCAAAGATTAGTATTGAATGAATCTACGGAGAAAATCCTACTAAGTAGATATGGCTTCCCGCCGGCGTATTGAACAACCCTCGTAAGTCCTAGCTTCTCAAAACGACCTTAATTTGATTCACGCACGCGGGAACACTTGTGCAATGCGGCATGTGCGATATTAAAAAATTGGATGAATTATTACCGCGGCTTAGGAGCTCTTACGCTTCTTCTACCTCAAAATGTTGGCCTCTTTTGGGCAAATCACGGGGGCATCGGCTCCCATCAGTTTGATTTGGCTTCTTGGTAATTAATTTCTATTGCTTTTAAACCCTCTGAGGGCCCTGCTCCGAGGCCTTATGGCACTTTCGACCTCATGATGGGGCTTGAACGAGCAAAAGGTAAACTGTGATGCAAGAGGCCAGGGATTTATGTACTAGCGTCAAATGAGAAGGCTTTTACATAAGTAGAAAAACTCTCATTTTTCCTTTGCTTCTATGGGGCCGGACGATTTACAACTTCGGTTTACGGGGATATTCTTAATGCTGCGGCATTCTAGAAGTCTACAGAATTCATGGGTTATGCTAGATATTGCGATCGTGAAGTAAGCATTTGTTTGCATTGAGTTTTTTATTTTCACCATGCATACGCCCTTATTACCAGGTTTCTCAGTATGCCTTGAGTTTTATTAGTGTTCTTGTCATACTTGCAAGCTTGTTTCTCCCATTCCTCATGTGCAATGCCATATTAAAAGCTTTTTGTTTCTAGAAAAAATGAAAGAATACTTTTAATTTCTCAATCAATCTCATGATGCAGGAAGCAAAAAAGAAAGCCGAGGAGGAAGAAAGAAAGTTTACAAGGAGGAAGAAAGAAAGTTTACACGCTCCTTGTTAGAAATCCAATTCACCACAAGGTTGTAAAATAAGGAATACCTTTTGCTGGTTATATATACATGTGCTTCAACTTTCTCATTTTTAAAATCTTGTGTGCTAGTTTCATAGTTGGAGTTTTAAGATCTCATATGCTAGTTTGTTAGTTGGGACCGGTATAGAAGAGAGGAACTCCACATGAATCCTATTCTTAAAAATAGAAATCTAGCCTAGCAATAACCAAAGTGGTGAAAGTGATGTCATGTCCTTTATCCAGATGTTATGTTCTTTATAAAGAATGTTAGATATTCCTTCCTCGGCATTTCGGTGTTGTGCATGACTTCATAAAAAGAACTCCAAGTCCATACCAACATTTTTTGTAGCATAGAATGTGGATTATAGAATTTATTTTTCATTGCAAATATCTTGCCACATGACTACATAAGAACATTATTTATAGCGCGGAATGTGGAATTATGGCATATGATGTTCATTTGTGGCAATATGTGTATATCCGAGTTTTATCTGCCTTAGGATATGGTCCAACCACTATCCTTTCCTTTTTTATGCAATAGAAAACCTTAAGAATGTGATTATAGCACAAAATTTATGTTCTTATTATATGTCGATCTTTTTCTTTTAGAAATATGAATAATACAAACCATAACCTTCACAATTATAATTAAATTCCCCCTGAAAACCCCCTTTGGTTTGGGTGCATATTCACACGGGGGGTGACGTAGGGCAGCGAGAGCTGTTGGATAGGCATATGCACCCTTTATTCCTTGATCTACACCGCACATAAAGTTCCTCGTTTGTGGGGTTGGATAGAAAGTTCTTCTTGATTGTTTTTTATAATGCTGCTGCTATTGAGCAACTAGTGGCACGTAGTGTGGATCCAATATGGAGTGATCAAATTTTGTATCAGCCCTTCTCGCCTGGATTTTCTCCTAGTACGGCTCATGCTCTTAAGATGCCATGTTGGGTTTCTATTCCTAATCTTCCTCCTGATCTCTTGGTGCTGGAGTTTCTTATCAATATTGCTATGGTCTGGGTACTCATTTGGCTCATTCTATTGTTGATGGAGCTAAAATTTATGTCTCTCTTCCTTCTGGTCATGGTCTTCCTGATTGTACGGTTGTGAAAAGTGGCCCTATCTTTTTGAAGTATGCCTTGCAATTGCTCAATGGTCCTCAGCTTGTTGACTTGTTTCCTCAACTTGCTCTATTTGCAAATTTTCGTGGCAAGAGAGATCGCCATGCAACGGTCCCTTCTTCCTATGTGCCTCCTACCTTTGTTGTGTCCCTTTTACCTTTTGTTGTCCCTTCTGCCAATGCTCTGATACCTCTGTTGTTGCTATCGCTGCTAAAACCTCTATCCCACAGAAGATTGTGCATACTCCCACTTTTGATGAGGATGTTAGGGTCAAATTACAGAAGATCCAGGAGATGCAAGAGCGGCAAGAAAGTGTTGCATCATGAAAACGCCCAAGAGGGATGGCAAAATGTGAATTGGAAAAGAGTTGCATGCAAATAGGCTAGTCAACATGCCTCCAATGTCATGAATGAGTCTGAAACTTTGCATGGAAGGGTGGAGAAGACAGGAAGCTCTCCCTTGCTAGGTACCCAGCAAAATAATGTTTTGGAAGGGGAGAGGGGAGGGGATAGGTAGGAGGCTCTCCCTCACCAAATGCTAAACAAAACAATGGAAGGGTGGAATAGAGAGGAGGCTCTCCCCTTGCCAATTTCCAGGACGAGATGGGCTGACCTCCCTTCAAAATCATGCGAGATGGACATGGTTGATGCTGACTCTATTGGTATGGAGGTGGAACATAATAGTTAAGGCACATGAACCTTTTGTCTTGGAATGTGAGGAGAGTGGCTTCTTCCCCAAGTAATAGGAGCAGGTTATCTCTTTACCTGTCTAAGTTTTCTACTACCTTTTGTTGCCTTCAAGAGCATAAATGCCGTCGAGGTGATGTACATAAAGTAGCTAATATGTTTGAACGTGACTATAATGTCTAGGTGTCCACTGTGGATGCATCTAAGGCTGGTTTGCTTACGGCTTGGAAGTCCTCTGTCGATGTCACTTTTATTCAAACAGATAGGTTTGGATAATAATCAAGTGGAAAGATAAGGGCCAAGAATGGGGTTTGATAAATGTCTATGCTTATAATAGACCTCGCCAGCATGGTGCTTTGTGGGCAACTATAGGAGTAAAATTCTTCATCTTGGGCAGAATGTTGCATGGTTACTGGTTGGAGACTTCAATATGGTCGAGTTGGAAAGAGATAGAAGTGGCCGAGGTTGTGAAGTGGTGCAAGGGTTCGAGCGGGAATAATGATTATGCCTTTTACACGATTGCCAGCTTAGGGATTGATGGTGATCAGTCTTTCACGTGGTGTAATGGTTGGACAGGAGCTGGCAGAGCTTATGCAAGACCCAATAGAGGATACTTTAATACTTGTGCAGCTACTTTGCTAGTAACATTTTTGTCGCTCTATTTCATCGCCACAACAAAAACTTTAACTGAAATGCCTCCCATGACAGCAGCTGGCTTGAGTCATAACATGCTGCAATTGTTAAAATTCCTACCAATTTCTAACCTCGTTGAGTTAATAAATGCACTATAAAGCAAAGTGGTGCATTGTCTGCCAAGGGGATCCACCAATAAGGTGCATTCAACTGAGTACAAGCAGTTGGACTGGTGTGAAATAATGTTTTGACTGTGTGCCCAGAATCTAACAATCCCTTTAAAACTGGAGAAGCATTATGATAAGGCCGCAACTCATAGAATAGACCCCATGAAAGAACTGATTTAAGTGTGACTTTATCAAAAGGAATAAAGTGAGTAATCTTTGTGCAATAAATCGTAACCTAGGAGAATCATCCTTATCCAGGAGAAGCCTCCAAATGAATTTTGAGATCGTAACCTTACTTTGCAAATGGATATCAATCATGCCCAAACCTCCAGCAAACTTAGGTTTTATACACTTAGTCCATGCAATCTTTACCATAGCCTCTGCTTCATTTCCACCCCAAATAAAGTTTCTGATAATACCCACAATCTCCAGAAACTTTGATTCGAAAGCAAGAATGGCAAAAGCCATATAGACATATGTGTTGCTCAAGAAATTCTTAGCAATTGTTACCCTTCATGCATAGAGTTTTAGCAGTATCCCACCAAAAAAGGTGCCTCTGCAACCCCTCTATTATGACATCCCAAGCATCAAAAATCGAGACATGAATACCCACAGGGATACCAAGAGGCTTGGTTGCCTTCCCGTGAGGCCACACCTTCCAGGGATAGGCAAGAACACATGGTGGAACTTCATCATCTAGAGTCCATTTTGCATTGCTAAGGAAAATGTGTCAAGCAGAAGCTTTGCATTTTGGAGATTATCATCTTCTGTTGTCAAGAATAGAAAGCTATCATCTGCATACTGATTAATAATTTCTTGAGAGCCAATCTCCATAGGTAGACCCCTAATCAGATCAGCCTCAACAGCAGTAGTGAACACTTGTGAAATGTGGATTTGGTTTTGCTTTGGATATGTTATGACTGAACCACTTGTCCAGGCTATTCTACCCTATCGTGGATAGAATGAAGTGAAAGTGTCCAATTTCAGATGTACACTCACATTTTCATGTGATACCAAATTTAATTAGCTATATATAACACAATGTATAGAATCCCAGAATCTGCTCACTTTTAGGATTCTGCTTTATTTGACAAAAATTGGAAGATATAGTTGTGCTGCAAAAGTGGCAGAATCTATATCTTATTTAGTGAATGCTTTGCAGTGCACAGAAAAACAGTGGATAGTCGTGTGAGATTGATTTCATATATTTCAGAGGATTTTCCTCGATAAGTTGAGGTTGCTTAACAGTGACATTCACCAGGCTTCCATGCATTGCAGAAAAGTACCCAACTGTTGCCTCCTATAGGAGTTTGGCTGTGTTTTTGTATATACACTGAGGAAAGCTTCGTAATATGTGGAGTTTGAGAACTAGGAGAACAGCATTTTCTTGCATTTATGGACCGTGCATGCGCTCTCTTATGAGCGACAACCTAAAATTCTATAGCAACTATAGGTTTGGCATTCAATTATGAGTATTTCCTTTTTATAATGTTATCACAACACCACTATAATGGTGTGTGGCAAGTTTTTAACCAATAATTCTAACTGTTGTATGCTTCTTCTAGTTACTTATGTAAACATATTCCTTTGATGTAGGGCTATTTGCACTTTTGTCTTGTTTTCTTAAGCTCATAATGCACTGATCTGATTTTCTAGTTCCAACCAGTGGCCCGTTTATCGGATTTGCACAAAGAGGCAGTGGTTTTGCAAAAACATTCCAGCGTGGTTTTCGACAACTTTTGTTTTTGGTCAGCGTGTCCTTTTTTTTCACTATTGTTTTTCGAACTTTTGTCAGCGTGTGGTTTTTCTTGTATTTGTTGTTTTTGGAGGACCCACAGCGTTGTTTGTCTTCAAAAACACATATAGGTTTGAATATTAGTACTTTCGTGGAAAAGTGATAAAAGACCGTTCTTTTTCCCTTTTCTATGTGTGTGTGTTTTTTTTATCTACTTGTAGTTTTTAGCGAAACCATGAATTGTTTTGCTTCAGGTTTAGATATTACTACACGTGAAATATAAAATTACAACGTCAAAGTAAGATGGTTTTATAAAAATATACATGTTATTTAATGAAATACCACATGTGTTACTTAAATCCAGCTATTGCTTTTAATGCTCCTAACTATTGTTTTTCTAAAATAAGGACATATAGAAAAGCACGATTATAACACATCGAAAAATCTAAGTGTTGTTTCTAATGCATATTTTGACCAGTTAAATATCGACACGTGGCATTTTTTAAAATAAAAAATGCTATTATTTTAACCAATCATATACTGACACGTGGCTTACATTTAAATAAAAAAAAACATGCCTTCCAAATTTTGGTTTTCTAAACAACATATAAATAGAAGTTTATTAAACACCATATAATTACAAGCTAGTTACTTACAAGCTGGTTGGAGGTTCCTGTAGGTTAGAGTAGATTCTTATTGTGTAAGTGGTTTCAAATTTTTTTAATTGTCAACTATTAGATACAAGTAACCAACATGCCACTTAAGCCTTATAAATTCATGGAATACATAGTTTTTTATATAATATATAAAGCAGAAAATACATTACGATCCCGAAAGATTGGGATCTTTGTTCGATTTTCAATTCTAAACTTTTGTTAGTTCTTGAGAGATACTTTTCGTGACCATTTATTTTTGCTTAATGTAGAATATAAACGGATCCTCTGCATCATGGGATCCATTACTTTCCAGCCTACTTAAGGATCTGCATAAGAAAAAAACAATTATGTTCGAAAAATGCCTAGATCATTAAAAAATGAAACAAGATCAATGATTTTTACCTGCTAACTCTTCACGTTTATACCTGTACCGTGCTTACAAACCAAGCTTCCAAACGAAGCAAAATGCAAAAGAAAGAAAAACATGAATGACTCTACCTGCTTTTGGGCTTGTAAGCAAATCAGCATCGAACATCCAGGCTTGTAAGCACATCCCCATTGGAACATGGGACCAAGCAAGCAGAATATGGGTCTGTCCTTTCATCTCTACTTTTTCAAAACACTATTCTAACACTTGTTCCTACAAAACAAAGACAGGCCACTGAAAATATTATCATTTGCTAACTAAATTTCTATTAACTTACTTAATAAAAATGCTTACCAAAGTTTAAAGAATCTATGGCATTCATCTGCACATCCTCTTCTACATATGCAAGCTGTTTAAGGCCTGAATCTGTAGAGCTGTATCAGCAAATAAAGATGCTTACCAAGATTTAAAGAATCTCTGGCCTTTATCGGGACATTCCCTTCTGCATATGCAAGCTTTTTAAGCCTGAATCTGTAGAAAGTTGCTTGTGCTTGCTTCCCAAAGCGAAAAGCCTGATACTCTGTTTGAGAGGAGACAATCCCTTCAATGAGCCATCTGCATGGTCGGCTCCTCCAGAGATCATCTAATTTATTATGTGAAGCTTGACTTTCAAGAGAGGCATTTGAGATGGCCCTTTTGCCCTAGCGCCAACATCTTCCCTTAGGCTTTGATTCTGTATTGAAGTTATGATCAATGCTTTCAGATACCTTCTTAAAATCCATAGCAAAGGAGTGAACAAATATGTGCAATAGCTTTCAGAAATGCTCGTTGTCAACTATAGGGAGGTTGTGAAGCAGGGCAGGGCCATAGCCGTAGGGAGGCTGTGAAGCAGGGCAGCGCCATAGCCGTGAAGCAGGGCGGCATCACCTGTAGAAAGGCCATGAAGCAGGGGGGCGCCATAGCCGTGAAGCAGGGCGGGCGGCTCTCCCCTTTCTAATTTGGAAGCATGGAGTATGGAGTAGGAAAGCGGGGAAAGTAGGCCGACCAATAGGAGCAAAGCACCGGGATCACCATCGAGCCGTTTATATCACCTTAAATCTGGACCGTTGTTCTTAACCTTTGATGAGGCATTTTTTTCATCCATATAATTTATCTTCAATTTTGAACTACTTTGGCAGGGGATTTTCCATATGGGTTCTGCTACGTTCAAGCCATGTGGCCATAGCCAAAAATTTTGGGATGTCGTTATTGCCATCTTTACGGTCATATAAGCTCAAAAGTCCTTATTTTTAATTCTCAATGAGTGCCCGAAAAATTTTGGGGACAACTCGTTGAAATTGGAAAAATCTCCCAGCAATCCCTGTAGGATCTCAAAGTCATTAGGCTCATAAGTGCATTAACTCAAATTTAAGAATCTATAGGCGATCCTGAAGTCATGGGTGAAACTCTTTTGAAAAAACTATAAAGCGAAAATTTGCGAGTTCATTGCACCTTTTGGCCAACTCTTTTTATCGTGTTGAATACTTTGAATTGTACCGTGTACTTTAATTTTCTAACAGCAGAAACAGAAAAACAACATAAAACATACCGATGGGATTATTTTAGAAAAATTACTAGATAAGATTATTTATTTATCAACTTCTTTGCATTCTTTAACAAACAATTGAGGATTTACATAAGGTTGGATGCTCATTGGTAGAAGAACAGAGAATGGTCATGAAAATGCGCCTTTCAGATGAATACATGAAGAAGCAAGTTGGGCCTGGTGGTGCTTTATCCCTCTCAATGTAGTAAGGTTCCAAGTTTGAACTCGGTAAGAAAGCGAAATTTTGTTATACAAACAAAATGGTAGAATTTTTGGCCTTAATAGCCACCTAGGCACCAACATGCCACCTAGGCTCAAACATGCCAAGGTGGCTCAAACATACCACATGGGCTCCAACATGCCACCTAGGCTCCAACATGCCAAGGTGGCTCAAACATCTGCGAGGGCTTCAAACATGCCACTTGGCTCAAACATGCCAAGGTGGCTCAAACATGCACCACCTAGGCTCAAACATGCCAAGGTGGCCCAAACATGCCACCTAGGCTCAAAATGCCAAGGTGGCTCAAACCACCATGTGGCTCCAACATGCCATGTGGGCTCCAACATGCCAAGATGGATCAAACATGCCACCTAGACATGTTTGATGCACCTTGGCATGTTGGAGCCTATGGCATGTTGAGCCCCATGGCATGTTTGAGCCATCTTGGCTTGTTTGCCACCTTGGCATGTTTGAGCTAAGGTAACTTGTTGGAACCACCTTGGCATGTTGGACCCACCTTGGCATGTTTGAGCCACCTTGGCATGTTGGAGCCTAGGTGGCATGTTGGAGCTTTCCAGCGTGGCATGTTTGAGCCATCTTGGCATGTTTGCACCACCTTGGCATGTTTGAGCCAAGGTGGCATGTGAAAACCTAGGTGGCATGTTTGAGCCACCTTGGCATGTTGGAGCCTAGGTAGCATGCTTGAGCCACCTTGGCATGTTGGAGCCTAGGTGGCATGTTGGGGCCCGTGGCATGTTTGAGCCACCTTGGCATGTTTGAGCCCAGCGTGGCATGTTTGAGCCACCTTGGCATGTTTGAGCCAAGTGGCATGTTTGAACCACCTTGGCATGTTGGAGCCTAGGTGGCATGTCGAGGAAACCCGCGTGGCATGTTTGGCCCACCTTGGCATGTTGGAGCCTAGGTGGCATGTTGGATCCCACATGGCATGTTGAGCCACCTTGACATGTTACGGCCTGGGTGGTATGTTTGAGCCACCTTGGCATGTTGGAGCCTAGGTGGCATGTTGGAGCCCGCATGGCATGTTTGACCACCTTGGCATGTTGGAGCCCTGTGGCATGTTTGAGCCAACTTGGCATGTTGGAGCCTAAGTGGCATGTTGGAGCCAGCGTGGCATGTTTGAGCCATCTTGGCATGTTTGCGCCACCTTGGCATGTTTTGAAGGTGGCTTGTTGGAGCCCTAGGTGGCATGTTTGAGCCACCTTGGCATGTTGGAGCCTAGGTAGGTGGCATGTTTGAGCCAAGGTGGCATGTTGAAGCTTAGGTGGCATGTTTGAGCCACCTTGGCATGTTGGAGACCTAGGTGGCATGTTGGAGCCCACATGGCATGTTTGAGCCACCTTGGCATGTTGGAGCCTAGGTGGCATGCTTGAGCCACCTTGGCATGTTGGGGCCCCGCGTAGCTACACGCATTTATCCGGTCCCTACAAATGGCAAGCCATCTTTCTTTTTTAGAACCATTGCCAAGAATGCCATTGAAAAACCCCAGTGGTGACATGTTTGAGCCACCTTGGCATGTTTGAGCCACCTTGGCATGCTTGAGCCCCCTAGGCACCAACATGCCGCCTTAGGCTCAAACATGCCAAAACTCAAACATGTCAGGTGGCTCAAGCGTGCCATCGAGGTCCAACATGCCACCTAGGCTCCAACATGCCAAGGTGGCTCAAACATGCCACCTAGGCTGAAACATGCCAAGGTGGCTCAAACATACCACCTAGGCCCTAACATGCCAAGGTGGCTCAAACATGCCATGTGGGCTCCAACATGCCACCTAGGCTCAAACATGCCAAGGTGGCTCAAACATGCCATGTGGGCATGATGACCTTTTGCAATTAGAAGTCAAGAGCGCCTTTTGCAGTAGCAAAATTGTTTGGGATCATTCGGGATGGCCAATAGATCCAAACTCTGTTATTTCAGTTGCCATGGCTCCGCATGTGTGTTTATCAAAGGTGCACCTAGCTATCCAAGAAAACGACCACGTTTTGGCCTCCGAAACGTAAACCCTGTGTGTTGCTAGGTTATTGTAGGGTTTACGTTTCGGAGGCCAAATGTGGTCGTTTTATTGGATAGCTAGGTGCACCTTTGCTAAACACATCTTGCGAGCCATGGATTTTGAAATAACAGAGTTTGGATCTATTGGTCATACCGAATGATCCCAAACAATTTTGATACTGTAAAAGGTGCTCTTGACTTCTAATTGCTACACTGGGAGGAGGATAAATCCAAACCCCATTCCCTCAGTTCCTATTGGTTCACATTTTCAACTGCAACTTCTCGACCATGTCCCAAGTGCAACCGACTAAAACTCGACCTCCATAACGCGAACCTTTCAATAACCTAGCAGCGGACGGGGTTTACATTTGGAGGCCGTATCCTAGTCAGATTCCACCAGGATCTTGCACAATGTCATTATGTAGAGGGAGGGTGTTGATGCCAGAAGACGGACCCTTAAAACCTTCCGGAAGCAGTTCGCCCCAAAGGTCCTCTCCCGAAGGCCCCTGGCCACGGGCGGGCAACTCTCTCACTCCAAAGCGTGAGCCCGACTACGCCAATGGATTCAAAATGTCGACTTTACCCTGGGGACCAAGTTTCGTGGGCAGAAGACTGCCCCTTCTCCAAGAAGCACAAAAGTAGCTCACGTCCAATACGTTCGTAGTCAATTGGCCTAGGAGGTGGCTGCGGAATACCGCTATGTAGAGGGTTCGTGTTTCTTTCATTGCCAAAAATGACCATATAACTTGGTCCCTGGGGTAATTTCGCCATTACGGACGACATGGTGAAGTCGAATCTCCATTCGAGCCTTTGTGCTTGCCGACGACAAAACACTTGGTTTTCTACGCGGTCAACCCGCAGGACGCTTCGTGGTTTGATAAGTTCTCCCGGACGGATCTTGGATTTTCTTGAGCCTGCTCAAAGTAGGTTACTTGAATGATGGATTCAACGGTCGGATAGGAAAATTGAGTTCCCAGAGGGGGGGAAATTGGCATTTGCCCTCCCAGAGGAGCGTTGATAGGAAAGGCTGCCTCGACAACCTTTTCGAGGTCCATCTCCGGGGTCGGCCTCCCCTCACGGTGAGAAAGGCTGCGCCAAAGTCGACTGGTTCGATTTGGGGAAGGGGGTGTCGGCTTTAAGTTCTTCAAGATCCTCTATTCTATCCCTTGCCAAACTCCTCTACAAAAATTTCAAAGGTTATCATATTTCTTGCATAAAGTCCTAGTCATCATATCCATGTCACCATCATCTAGCCATGTCACCTAAAATTTGCCAACATCACCCAATGAAAAGACCACAGATGGACATCTTTTTCATTTTTGGCCTAGTCAAAACTTGACCTTGCTTATTTGGCATGCCATGTCACCACTTGGAGTGCCTAGGTGGCATGTTGGAGCCACCTTGGCATGTTGGAGCCTAGATGGCATGTTGGAGCCTGCGTGGCATGTTGGAGCCACCTTGGCATGTTTGAGCCTAGGATGGCATGTTTGAGCCACCTTATCATGTTGGAGCCCACATGGCATGTTGGAGCATATGTGGCATGTTGGAGCCAGCGTGGCATGTTTGAGCCATCTTGGCTTGTTTGCGCCACCTTGGCATGTTTGAGCCAAGGTGGCATGTTGGAGTCTAGGTGGCATGTTTGAGCCACCTTGGCATGTTTGCGCCTATGTGGCATTGTGAGCCACCTTAGCATGTTTGAGCCTAGGTGGCATGTTGGAGTCTAGGTGGCATGTTTGAGCCACCTTGCCACGTTTGAGCCAAGTTGGCATGTTGGAGCCTAGGTGGCATGTTGGAGCCACCTTGGCATGTTGAAGCCTAGGTGGCATGTTTTCGCCACCTTGGCATGTTGGAGCCCACGTGGCATTATGGAGTCCACGTGGCATGTTTGAGCCTAGGTGGCATGTTGGAGCCACCTTGGCATGTTATTGGAGCCTAGGTGGCATGTTGGAGCCCGCATGGCATGTTTGAGCCACCTTGGCATGACTTCGCCATGTTCCCGGAGGAGCACTGGTAGGAAAGCCTGCCTCGGTAAATCCAAACCCCATTTCGTCAGTTTCTATTGCTTCTTGTTTTCAACTGCAGCTTCTCGACCATGTCTCAAGTGCAACTGAATAAAACTCGACCTCCATAACGTAAACCCTACAATAACCTAGCAACGCACAGGGTTTACGTTTTGGAGGCCATACCCTAGCCAGATTGGACCAGGATCTTGCACAATGTCATGAGGTAGTGGGAGGGCGTTGGCCTTTTAAGGCGGAGCCCTAAAACCTTCGAAGAAGTTCGTTCCAAAGGTCCTCTCTGGAGGGTCCTTGGCCCCAGACGGGCAACTCTCCCACCCAGGCGTGATCGACTACGCCCAGCGGACCGAAACATCGACATTACCCTGGAGACCAAGTTTTGTGGGCAGAAGACCACCCCTGCTCCCGAAAGCGCCAAAATAGCTCATGTCCAACACGTTCGTAGTGAATTGGCCTTAGCGGAGGGTGCAGAATACTGCTATGTAGAGAGTTCGTGTCTCTTTTCTTTGCAAAAAATGACCGTGTAACTTGGTCCCTAGGGTAATTTCATTTGTTTTTAGGACGACATTAGAAGTCAAATCTCCATTAGGAGCCTTTATCTTGCCTTTAACGACAAAACACTTGGGTTTCTACACGATTCGATCGCGGGACACTGCTGCGGAGGGTTATGTTCTCGAGGCGGATCTTGAATTTTCTTGAGCTGCTCGAAGCAAGTTACTTGAATGGAGAATTCAGCGGTCGGATAGAAACCGGGTTAGGGAAGGGAGGCATTGGCATTTGCCCTCCGGAGGAGCACTTGTAGGAAAAGCCCGCCTCGGTAAATCCAAACCCCATTTCGTCGGTTTCTATTGCTTCTTGTTGTCAGCTGCGGCTTTCGACCATGTCTCAAGTGCTGGCCCGAATAAAACTTCGACCTCCATAACGTAAACCCTACAATAACCTAGCAAGCATACGGGGGTTTTCGTTTTGGAGGCCATACCCTAAGCCGATTGGACCAGGATCTTGCACAATGTCATGAGGTAGTGGGGGGCGTTGGCTTGAGAAGGCCTGAGCCCTAAAATCTTCGGAAGAAGTTCGTCCCCAAAGGTCCTCTACGGAGGGTCCTTGGCCACGGACGGGCAACTCTCCCACCCCGGGCGTGATCGACTCGCCCAGCGGACTCGAAACATCGACATTACCTTGGAGACCAAGTTTCGTGGGTGAAGACCACCCTCGCTCCCTAAGCGCCAAAGTAGCTCATGTCCAACACGTTCGTAGTGAATTGGCCTTAGCGAGGGTGCAGAATACTGCCATGTAGAGGGTTCGTGTTTCTTTTCTTTGCAAAAATGACCGTGTAACTTGGTCCCTAGGGTAATTTCGTTGTTTCGGACGATATGGCGAAGTGAAATCTCCATTCCGAGACCTTTGTGCTGCCCGAACGACAAAACACTTGGGTTTCTACACGGTGTTGCAGGGACACTAGCGGTTTGATATGTTCTTCCCCGCCGGATCTTGAATTTTTTGAGCCTGCTTTCGAAGCAAGTTACCGAATGGAGAATTCAAGCGGCCGGATAGGAAAACCGGGTTCCGGGAAGGGAGGCATTGGCATTTGCCCTCCCGGATGAGCACTGGTAGGAAAGCATGCCTCGGTAACCTTTGTGATGTCCGTCTCCTGGGGTCTGGCCACCTAGGCTATAACATGCCACCTGGGCTCCAACATGCCACGTGAGCTCCAACATGCCACGTGAGCTCCAACATGCCAAGTTGGCTCCAACGTGCCACCTAGGCTCAAGCATGCCAAGGTGGCTCAAATATGCCACCTAGGCTCCAACATGCCACCTGGGCTTCAACATGCCACGTAGGCTCCAACATGCCAACTAGGCTCCAACATGCCTCATGAGCTCTAGCATGCCACCTAGGCTCCAACGTGCCACCTAGGCTCCAACATGCCACCTAGGCTCCAACATGCCAAGGTGGCTCCAACATGCCACCTAGGCTCAAGCGTGCCAAGGTGGCTGAAACATGCCACCTAGGCTCCAACATGCCACGTAGGCTCCAACATGCCACCTAGGCTCCAACATGCCACCTACGCTCCAACATGCCACGTGGGCTCCAACATGCCACCTAGCATGCCACCTAGGCTCCAACATGCCACCCAGGCTCCAACATGCCACACGGGCTCCAACATGCCACGTGAGCTCCAACATACTAAGTTGGCTCCAACGTGCCACCTAGGCTCAAACGCGCCAAGGTGGCTCAAATATGCCACCTAGGCTCCAACATGCCACCTAGGCTTCAACATGCCACGTTGGCTCAAACATGCCAACTAGGCTCCAACATGCCTCGTGGGCTCTAGCATGCCACCTAGGCTCCAACGTGCCACCTACGCTCCAACATGCCACGTGGGCTCCAACATGCCACCTAGCATGCCACCTAGGCTCCAACATGACACGGGCTCCAACATGCCACGTTTGCTCCAACATGCCACCTAGGCTCCAACATGCCAAGTTGGCTCCAACGTGCCACCTAGGCTCAAGCATGCCAAGGTGGCTCAAATATGCCTCCATCGGCCCAACATGCCCACGTGGTCGCAACATGCCACCGGGCTCCAACATGCCCGTGAGCTCTAACATGACACGTAGGCTCCAACATGCCACCTACGCTCCAACATGCCACCAAGGCTTCAACATGCCACGTAGGCTCCAACGCATGAATGACCAAGGCAAGGTATGAATGACATGGACATGTACTTGATGACGTTAGGATATTGTTAGGATTTTGCGTGGTCCTATGACATTAATGCTTAGGGATTTGTTGCAACGGTCCCCGCACCGATCAAGGAATACAAATCAAATTCTTGATGGTTTTGTTATGCAAAATAGGCGTTAAGTAATTGAAGTAGTTGAAGTAACTTGTCTTGCATGGAATACTAGTATAAGGACATGTGATCGTGCACGTGCATCACATGTAGCAAATCAAGTACTGGCCCTACCACTATAAAGAGGTGATATGGAAGGATAGGACATGTAGAGAATCAAGTATTCTTTCCTACTTCTATAAAGACATGTGACAATAGAAGTATTACACATGTCGTAATTCATGTATTCTTTCCTACAATGCCTTGGCAAATAAAGTACTCTGTCCTACTACTATAAAGACATGTGACATGGAAGCATACGACATGTAGAGAATCAAGTATTATTTTCTACTTCTATAAAGACATGTGACAATAGAAGTATTACACATGTCGTAATTTATGTATTCTTTCCTACAATGCCTTAGCAAATAAAGTACTCTGTCCTACTACTATAAAGACATGTGAATGGAAGTATAGGACATGTAGAGAATCAAATATTCTTTCCTACATCTATAAAGACATGTGACAATAGAATTATTAGACATGTAAAAATTCAAGTATTCTTTCCTACAGTGGATTGTATTATAAAATGACATGTCACAATAGAAGAAACTACAAAAAAAACAGTGGATGTTTTAGTCCACTGAAAAAAGAACACCATTATCGAACAAAACCATACCTCCACAAATCCACATGTAGGATTCTTTGAAAACAGGACATGTAGACCTACCAAAACTGATGTTTTCAACAGTGGACCAAAAACCGGGGTGAGTGTGTAAGGTCATTGCAGACTGCTCTGGATCCCTTCAAGGTGTCAAAACTCTTCCAATGTGGTATAACAAACAACACATAACTACCATTAATATTAATGAACGCAAACCATTGCATTTAACACATGTAAATTAAAATCCCCCTGAAACCCCCTTTGGTTTGGGTGCATATTCACACGGGGGGTTACTTCGGGCACCGAGAGCTGTTGGATGGGCATATATCCCCTTTATACCGCGATCTGGACCGTACATAGCGATCCTCATTAATGGGGTATGCCTGTACAAGTTTTTATACATTGTATATTGAGATTTGCAATATACTATAAGGTTTGAGGAAATGTACTTAATGGTGTTGATTTTGTACATGTATTATATGATTTTAGGGGCTCTCGCTGCCCTACGTCACCCCCCGTGTGAATATGCACCCAAACCAAAGGGGGTTTCAGGGGGATTTTAATTTACATGTGTTAAATGCAATGGTTTGCGTTCATTAATATTAATGGTAGTTATGTGTTGTTTGTTATGTCAAAAAAAATTTTGGGCCCTTCGGGCCCTAACAAAGCAAACCCCCCAGGAATCAAGCCTGGGCTAATCCAAAGAGCAATGCACATTCAGCGCCTTAGAAAAGGTATTGCATATAAACAAGCCGTTTAAATTATAATGATATTATAAAAGAAATTTAGAAATGAGCATATAATTAGTAGTGAGCTTATTTGAATCCATTATGTCTGCCCATTTATATCTTTGCAAGCGCGTAAGATTGCAACATAAATTACCACATGAATATATACTCCCCAAATAGATTAAATCTTATTAACTACACTACCATAACAAGTATGCAAAGTAAACATTACCAACCATTTGAATATGAAGAACAAAAAAGGCGAGCAATGCAATAATTTCACCAGATTTTATATTGCATACTAAGTTGATAGGTGGCCTTGTACCATGTTAGGAAAGTCTGTTGCATCACATAACTCCGTATGAGATGCATAAAGATTTGCTAGCAATAGATATGGAGACGCATTCCATCACATAATACCAGATGCATAAAGATGTACAGTCCGTTCAAAAGGTATGTTTATCCAACCATATAGCCTGTATGAGAAGATCAATTATGCAATTGCAATTGCTCCAAAGATCGGAATTATTCCATGCCCTTCCTACATGGTTATGAGATAGTAGCGACCTTCATCCACCATTTTAGAATGGAAAAAAGCACCAAGAATGCTGTAAATGTGATCTCATCAAACAACATCCCTCTCGACAAACATTTTACGAATTAATTCCAAGACTTTGCTGCCATGATATCTTTGGGCAAACATCGCAATCATTGCTGTCCAAGAAACCAAGTCATGCTGGTGAATGAAGTAAACTCTGGCAAAGCTACAGTCGTGCATCTGGAATAAGAATATATGGTTAACAATTGATGTAAATATGCACTTAGCTTTAAAAAATACGCAACTTACTCTGGGCAAGTGCTTGGATGCTATTAACACAACCATAACCTGCGGACCTGTCATAACAGTAGGTTCAAATAGGTTTGGATCCACAATACATTTCGGATCTGTGATCATCAAGAAACGAGATCAACTTCCAATCTAAATACATCAACCGATGTTTGCACAACAACTTCTTTCAAGCACTTACCTAATATGGAGACTATGGATGTCATCCATGTGAACACGCTCCACGAATCCGCCCAAAGAGAAAATTGCATCAAGATGGGTAGAAACGAGAACACGCAAATTGGATCGTAGGGCATGGTTAGACTTAGAACCTTAAAAATTTTATTGTTTTTAAAACTGGCATGAGACTTTAAGAGAAGCGCTAATGTGAGTTCTTACCGCGTGAGTCCAAATATAAGAGAAACTTCATTTGAGACACCAGCATTTGCCTTATAGGTTCCAAATACACTCAAGCTAATAATCCCCAAAATCCAAGCTCTAAACCAGCCAAGACAATGCTTTGATCTCTGAGAGCAGTTGGAAGAACATGCAAAAACACAGGCAGTGCAAAGATGGATATGACAAGAGAGTTTAAGCTTTCCGTACCTCTGAAGAACTATGATCACTCATCTCAGATACAACAGTTCCTGATCCATACAAGGCAGCCAAAATGTGACGCATGAACAAATTTCTGCCTTTATTCGTGCTGAGAAATTTTCAGAGCAAGAAGCTGGTGATAGTGACGGTGAAGGGTCTGACTCTGAGGCATTGGCAGGGACTTCAATTTCTGTGATGCTTTGAATAGATTCTTGCACTCTGTAGAATGATTTCAGAACTAAAAAGGAAAAGGTTTTCTAGAATAAAACGGGGGTTATAGGAGAGACATGCAAGATGAACTCCACAGAGAAAAAATTCTGGAAACTCCAGAACCTACTAGGCTGTACAATCCGGAATCCATCGTTGCACAAAAAATCCTGAGATGTGGCTCCTTTGGCTTTGCCTTCCCGAGCCCTGAAAGAAGAAAATGTCGAAACAAACTCCAAAATAACCCTAAAATACCTTTGTTCGATGCCTGCATGTTTGATTTGCAGATATGGAGAGAAATCATAGGTATGACCATTGAAAAATGCCACTAAATTTGGAGTGAGCGTATGTGCACTCTAGATGTACCGATTAGTACGTCTCATGGAATACTATCATCAAATCATATAAAAACCTTAGGAAAAAAAGTACAAAAATACAAAAACAACCCCCTGTTATAATGCTAGATATTAATATTTGGGTATTGTATTTGGTGATGGGGCCTAGTCCCCGAGTTTTAGATGGGATGTTGCCCTTGCATGTGCCGTCCCATAACCCGTTCGGTTCCAGTGGACGTAAAAATTCTTATCTTATCTTATCTTATCTATAAAGCAGGAATATGACATTGAGTTTGTTGTATTTTGATATGCACAGAATCCATTTTAACTTGTGCTCACATCTTTCCCATCCTTTTAAGATTTTAGTACGTATTCAGGACTATTGTATTAAGAAGCATAAATTCTAGGATTATCAACCGTAACCAGATTCATCCATATCTTTGTTGCAAGGAATTTGGCTAGAATAATACAAAACATTGTATTATCAAGTTTCTTTTGGATATATGAACTCCACCTATCAGGTTCCTTCAGCTTTCATGATTCTGTAATCATTATTAGGCATTTATGGATAAATTTGTGCGATGGATATATGCAGCAAATACGTTCGCTATGCTGCAAAAAATTGCACACATTTATAAAGTAGGTTGTTTTAAATCTTTTGCACGCATGCATAATTTGGCTTTGGCAGTGTATGTAGGTTTGTTGGTGTCCATAACTACTTATTAATGGCTAGTTCAATGCCATTGAAACATCCTGATTTTGTTGGCAATAGTGGAAGACCAATTGAAGATAATGATATACATGACTATAAATGATAAACAAAGTGTATGATGAAACTCGTATCAGATTCTAAAGTTTGATTGCATCAACGGATCTCTTTTTATTATAATTGACCATGCCTTCTAGAATTTTACTCATGATAAGATGGATGGAAAGAAGCTATTAAAGGCCTGAAGATTCATATGTCATGCTAAAGATGAAGAGGATATTGAAAAGTTTTGAAAGTACACACATGTCCTATCTCAACGAATGAGTTCCAATTAGCCGCGCTAGTTGTAAATGATAGAACAATGAAAGACCGAGAAGAAGAAATAACTAACACGTGCAAAATGAGAATCTATTCATTGCCTTTGGCATTGTTTCTAGGAATTTTTATTTGTGACCCAAACACTACTATTTAGCACGCTACTTATATCTAATTCTAAATTTTTGGTAGCCTTAACAATTGTAGTAGTAGACAAGGTTGTATTGTTAAATCATGCACAAAACTGCAAAACCTCTAGGACTTAATGCAACAATAAATCAAAAGCTTTAGTAGCTAGGCCATGATGCTTTAAAAAGTAATTGGCATCACTTTCAAGCATTGACATGGCTCTAATAATTTTCTTCGCTTCTCGATGACTGGCTTGCGCTGCAAAGATAAGGTAACAAAACAATACGCAATATGAACTTCACAATTTAGATTTGTTTGGATAACACCAAATTTATTATATTTGATCGAAGGCATTGTCTATATAACAATTTAACAAACAATTTAAGTGACGATAGAATACAGTGATTAAGGTAGATAGGTTCAGAGTTGCATCGGTACATGATAAATGCAACTTAGCACGTATGATTGTAAAGAGAGCAAGTCATATTTCCGGAATAAACTGGCAAGTGTGAAATACTTGTCGTTAACCCTTTCAAGTACCATCTAACCTGGTGCTGAAACTTCATGAGAGTTATATGTGAGAACTTTAAGGATTGCTGAAGGGTGTGATGGCCTGCTTGAATATGATCTAGCAAGTATCTTGCTTCTTGCATAGGAGCTCCTTACGAGGAAGAAGTTGCATTCTTTTAAGAAGGGAATACCTAGGGCAAAACTATAGGACCATAGGAAAACCAATTTGCTAGCACAAAATTTGAACCTCGCCACAATCAAAGCTTGACCATAACAAAATGATGCTGTTAGTTGCGTTGTAAAAATACAACTTAAAGAAAACTACAAAAAAATTGACAGTCTTGCCACAATTAAAGCTTGATCATAACAAAATGATACAGTTAGTTAGGTTGTAAACATACAACTCATATTAAAAGAAACTACAAATAGAATCACTTTATGCTCAAAAATGCTTGATACGTCAATGCATCTCCATATCAAGATTTGTCAGGGCACCACAAGCTCAATAGAGCTAAAACAAGCATTGGTTTCTGGCAAATATCTTGTCTAAAAATTTTGCAGGCCCCCTCCCCCCCTTTTTGGCAACACGAATGGCATATGCATTTTTTATAGCCTGTTTTTGAGGTAGACAAACGAAGGCCCTATGCACCCTTGGAAGTGAAACAACTAGATGCGGATGCAATAAATTATATTCATGTGTCAGTATGAACAACTTTATGTTTCTTCATTTCGGTATGGCTTTATTTGTTTGTCTGGTCTGGATCAAGGAGCCCAAGATCACCTGATGTCGGCCTTTATCTAAAATTATATTGGTAGCTTTTGTACTACATCTTCATCAAAGAGAATGAGAGATAAGTTCTCAACAATAGACTTAATTGATTGGAATTGAAGTAATCATAGATATTCTAAATGTCTTAATAATCATGATCTAACCTTTGGAATACCATTTTTGAAGTCACCCATTATGTGCAAGAATGAGATCTAACTTTCCATTAAGCAATCTATATACAAGCATAAATAACAATCCACAAACAAGTTTGAAAAGAAAGTATAAACTAGTATTTGTAAACACATATAAATGTATGAACAAAAGATGTTTTGTCTCATAATATTTTATTAGAAAACTTCAAACACGTGCAATGACTCTCTAAAAGCCACATTAAAGGTCTAAATGGCAAGAAAATATTGCATTTTATATTACATAATTTTTTTTTTCCTAAATGTAAACCAACCATGCAAGAATAAAAAGGAGATGAGAATTGTATATTGATAGGTAATATACATAACATTCATGGAATCTTGATGGACAATCATCACTTATGTGTGAGAAGAAATGCAGCTTGAGGGCATTTCCATTGAAAGAATCCAATTTTTTGAAATCTGATTGGATTAAGTTATTTTAATATTAGTACCATACCAAAGAACATACTACTTGGGTGGGCTTTTAGGGCCAAAGGCAAAAGGGCCAGCAGAGTAAAATTTGATATTGTTCAAGGTGCGAGTGTAAGTAAGTTTGCTATTAATGCCATGATTGAGAGGGACATTGCACTTAGCATCATCAGAAGAAATTGCATAAGCCCAACAACTCTCAACATGAACCGGACCCAATTCAATTTGAAAGTAGCCCTTGGGATCAGTATATGCCTGCTTAAAGACCTTGCCATTTTTAGGCAACAGGCATGTGACACCGACGAGAGCATCTGTCCAAAGACAAATAGAGGTTAGTCTTTATAGCTAGTCACATTCCCATTGTTCAATCTCTAGAAAAAAGATTCTAAAAAACGAGAAAGCATGCTAGAG
Source organism: Isoetes taiwanensis (assembly GCA_021234155.1). Taxonomy (NCBI): domain Eukaryota; kingdom Viridiplantae; phylum Streptophyta; class Lycopodiopsida; order Isoetales; family Isoetaceae; genus Isoetes; species Isoetes taiwanensis. The sequence goes on along the minus strand of JAJEKV010000108.1, from coordinate 3,264,673 downwards.
ACCAACTAGTCTATGAGAGAGTGGTACTTACGTTTTAGATGCTTCATCCATTTGCCATTGCAGTCTTGGCAGTAGACATAGCCTTGAACATAAATTAGTGGAGGAGGAGGGGAGTGGGAAAGGGGCTTGTCATCGCGGCCAGGGCCATGATCTTCACCATGGTGGCTATCATTATAATGGCCAGTGGCATTAACCACCATAATGAGGCCCAACAAAAGCAGCAACACCATGGTCTTGAAACCCGACATTTTTTCCGCGCAACAATTTGCTCTTCACTGCATGCAACAAACTGCAAATTCTAAATTTGGCAGGGCCGATGCATCCTTATGTATTCAGCACAACGTGCCCATGTCGAGGACTAGATATTCGGCTAATCGTGTTTAATTAGTATATAATTTCTGTTTTGTTTTCGGTGCCAGATTCTAGACCATGCACGATCGGATGTGCCAGATGATTAGCCACGATGGAGATACGTTGCACAGGGTACCAGCTTTATAAATACATGCCTTGGAAGCCTTCCCAACCATCCAAGCAGGATTTTCTGTTAGCATCGAACCAAAAGCATTGAACCAAAACAGTCCGAAAATGGCAGGCTCAAAACTTGCTGCATTTTTTCTATTCCTTGGCCTGGCTATGGTGGTCCAAGCCCACGACCATTACAACTATGTCCATGGTTATGTCTATGCCCAAGACTGCCATGGCAAATGGGTTAAGCACTTAGAACGTAAGCTCCTTTTGAACCTTTGATTAACTCTTTTATTGCTCTTTTAGCTTCCTAAAACCCTTTCCATGTATTTTGCTTAATGTGGTATACTCACTGGGATGGTCTTTTCTATAGATGCATTTGTTGGAATCACTTGTGGGAAGGTTTACAGACAGGCTTACACCGACTCCAATGGCTACTTTCAAATCCCAACTGGCACCCTTGAACCTGAACATTGCTGGGGTTATGCCATTTCTTCTGATGATGCCACTTATACGGTTCCCGTCCGACATGGCATTAATTCCAAAGTTGAGTATGCCAGCACCTATCGCCATATCAAGTTCTACACTACTGGACCCTTTGCATTTGCCCCTAAAAGTTAAATAAGTAGCAAATGAGCCACATTGGCAAGTTATGTTTGATTCTAATCGTTATTCAAATAATCAACATAAGCTAGTTGCTAGTAGCCTTTTCTTGGCTCACAACTTAGCAAACCAAACCGGTTATGGACATAACCGTGTATTCTGTTCATTCTTAAAAAGCAGTACATTTAACTTACAGTTGTGAACTCAGATAAGAATGCATATTACCTACAACGAAAATCAGGCGTATTCCACTATCACATATATTTGAACATTATGTGCACTATTAACAGGTTAAAGAGAGATACTGAAGATACGATTTAGCCCATATATATTATAGAAAATAGGCTCTACAATTTAGAGTAGAAAATGGGCTAGAAATCACTAACCTGCCCTGGTTCTCAAGCCAAAGCGCTGATGTTTGATGCAAAGGCAGCAAAGTTCTGGACACGGACAAACAGTTTTAACTTTCTTTTGTCCTAAAAAAAAAATGCATATGGTTTTGGTAGTCCATAGCCTAAGCTCATATAGTCAGCTCATAGAACTAAGTAAAGGCTTATCACAAGAGCATCCGGGATTCTTTTATTGAATATTATAACCTCTTCATAGCTGCAGATGAGCGTTGTTTTGCCTGCTATTTGATAGAATAGAGTACGAGATGAATGCTCAATTGATTTAGTTGGAAATCTCATTTGATTTAGCTGGAAAATGACTTGAAACGAAAACAAACTATGCTTATCTAAGGATTAGGGACTTAAGCCGCATCCACATCCGTCTTTTAGCTGATGTAAATAAGAGTTCCTGGAGAAACAAAATTTGCATGTTTGACAACAAAGGACACAGAGAACCAAAAAATCAAAACGCTCCAAATACTTTATGCACAAATACTTAAATCTCTTAGATACCTTAGATACATAAGGTAGCAGATAAGAAAGCATCTCTGCTGAAGGAGGCAAAGCTTTCTTCAAAAAAGAAGCGAAAGCACTTGCTTGAAGACGCACAACCTGATCTCCTTCCTTTTCCACCAAATATTTTTCTTGAATCTGCTTCCAGGGCAAGAAATCCTAATAAGAGTCTTAACATAAAACATTGCTATCAAACCTAATCTAGATGAGTCAACAGAACAAACTATGAAACCGAACCTGAAAGGAGATTTACCCCACCTTCATTTCGAGATCTTAAGTCACTATAGCTGCACGATGTCAGAGCTCCCGCAGGTCCAACAATACTGGAGTTCTATTTGATAATAAAATGGGCGGCAATAAGAAATGCCAATGCTCTTCAATTTGTGCTAGGTAACCGGCCGGATTGAGGGTTTCCGGCCGGTAAACCTGCCGGTTTACCGGCCGGAAACCCCGAAATCCGGCTGGCTACCTAACGTGAACCGGCAGGGCATTGAAATTTCCTTCACCTTCGGAAGTGTCATTTTTTCGGCCGGCCGGCATTAATTTTTTTGGATTGCCACTATAGGGGCAAACCCTGGCCCATGTGAGTTTCCGGCATATTCTAAGTATATACTAGAACATACCTAGAATATGTCGGAAACTGCTCCAAACCTATTGTTGTCTGTAAACTGGCGGTCGTCAGCATTGCTGGGCGGCCGCTGTGCAAACCGACTAACTGGCTTCCATATTCCATGTGCTGCTACGCCACTACAGATTCACAGGCCTCGTAGAAAATCCCAAGAAGAAAGAAGCAGAAGTAAAAGAAAAGTCGTCTTGGCGGTATCTTTTTCGTGTTGCTTTTGATTTTAAATATAGATTATCGGTGGTGCAAAAGTTTGCTTCCAGGTTCTAACATAGCATTTGATTCCTTGCTCTGCTCTGTTCCCTGCAGTAAATCCGTTAACCACCATCACTTTTAATCCCCGGATTACTAATTGGATGTGACCGAGCTGTTTTACCTTTGCTCTTTTCTTCGTAGCGTTTTAATAAATTTTGCCTCTTGCTACATGAGCATCATCTTCTCCTCATATTTCAAGTCAAAAGAGCAAATGAAGTTAAGGAATAGGCTGTTTCTTGGCTTTCAAATTTGACATTTGATGGTTTTGATCCTTATGCCTTTGTTCCTTCAATGTCAATTTGTTCGTTTATGCATGTATTAGGGGCTGCATTGGATAGACTAAGCAGTCCTTATTTTGATCATATGGTATTTGATCCTGAGCATGTGATCATAGTATTAGATTGTAGAGATTGGTACTCTTGAGAATTTACTAACAAATGAAAATGGTGTATTTTCTGGAATGGTTCACAGTACTGGAGCAGCTAATGCATAGTACCTAATGGTAAGGAATTCCCTGTTACCTTTTATATGTTAATAATTTATATGCATGGATTGTCCTTAGCATCGTTAGTTATGTGTACATGGGATTGTAAACGTGGAAAACAAGTACAGTCTGGAAAAGATGCTCAAACAGAGAGAAGGCGTTTGATAGCTAGTGCCAGGTGGGTTGCTGCTGCACAATGGGCATTAGCTACAAGCTTATGTCTTTACAACAAGAATTGAAAGCTTTTTGTGATTCTACTGGAGGCACCATAGAGAAGACACGGGATTCTGTACAAACACTGCAGAAGTATTATCACGCCAACATGATGATACAATTTCTGAGGAGTTGCACTTGCTCCATGTACCAGTGGAGAGATGGTGGAGTGCTTCTTACCGTGTTGTTCAAGGTTGGGCATTTTCTCTTGTTCTTTCTTGAAGGTCTTTAGAATGACAATGTGGTTGCACAATATTGTATTATCTTAATCGCATATAGAGTCAGTGAGCACTAACAAATGCCAAACACCGGGAAGGGAAATGTACTCATTTGAATTTAGAGAAGTGCTCACTCTTGTTGGGATGGTGCATGTTATAGGAAATTGAACTGCCCTAAACCCTACTTTTTGCTTGTTATGGTAGGTCTTATGTCTTCTTGGCCGACAGATGCACACTCGATTGAGTGAAGATGGGCTTGCATGATTATGATTACACAAAAGAGGCAAACATGAAGATGTGTTACTTGTTGGCACCAAAGTTGTACAGGGAAGGAAGGTAACTTACCATGTTCATGGAATGGGTGGATTGCACAGTTACAGCTACTGCTCTGTTTGGTATGTATGTAAAATGTAATTCAATGATTGAAGGAAGCATGGGAAGTTTTCAATAAAACACCATCTAATTATGTTGGTTTATGCAACATTGTCATTGTGGGATTTATAGAAAATGGACTTGGTTTGCAAGCATTGGGGTGTGTGGATGCAATCCAAGGAGATGGAACATGTCTGAATGCCCTCAATGAGGGATGTGAAAATAGAACACGCTGGCAATTTTCTAATCAGTATTTATCCTAATGTGGTAAATGGAAGTATTAATCCAAATCTGGTCAATGCAAGTCCTTAAAGCTTGCAAATTCTAAATGTTGTATGCTTCTTGCAGTTATCTTTTTTGATGTGGGGATATTTAAATTTTGTCTTGCCTTCCTAAGCTCATAGTGCGCAATAGACTTGAATTTTCAGTTCAACAGTTCAAAAGTTCATGTGGACACATTCCCCATCTATTTTTTGACGCAAAGGAGCAGCTAAGAATCATAATTGCTTCAGGCAAGGTCAATGGTAAAAAATGACAGGCTTGCTCTGGATCTTTTGAAGATAACAAAACTCCACCAGTGTAATAAGCATTCAAACATTATAACTCAGGTATATAATTGGTATAGATATAGGATCTTGGAATTTCTTCCTAAAAGTAGAAATACTATATTAAGTTGGTTGTGTTTGATATAAGAAACTCCATTTTAGTAGAAACATTGCAGTAAGCATTAATATAGTTACTGCAAAGTGATCATAGTTGAAGGCTGTGTTTTTCATGTCTTGGTTGCACGCACATGACTATAAATGTCCAATAGATTTTACTCTTGATGAGGTGGATAGAAAGATATTATTAAAAGCCTAAAGATTTATTGTGCAAAAGTGGTAAAGGAGAATCTAGCTATCGCTTTTGGCATCGTTAGAATGCCACAAGCACAAGCTTGTGAGTTAAAGCCTAGTATCTTGATATAAAACTCAATTCTAATTTCGTAGCCCTAACACTTGTAGCAACAAACAAAGTTTTTTTTGGGTTGCCCCCTTGCTCATGTGGGTTTTCGGCATATTCTAAGTATATGCTAGAGTAATATGCCAGAATATGTCTATGATATGCCGAAAACTGCTCCAAACCTACTGTTGGCTGTAAACTGGCAGTCGCCTGTGTTGCTGGGCAGCCCCTGTGCAAACTGGCTAACTGGCTTCCATATTCTATGTGTTGTTGTGCCACTACAGATTCACATGCCTTGTAGAAGATCCCAAGAAGAAACTGAAGAAGCAGAAGTAAAAGAAAAGGATTTTGAAGCTCGTCTTGCCAGGCTTCAACACAAGGTCACAAGCGGATCCGGCAAGAAAGCAGAGCTCAAAATGGCTTGAAAAGAAGGGGTTGATCCATGGCAGGTAAGGAAAAGTAACAACTAAGAATGTGCTTTTGGCTTCAATGCCTCTGAAACATCCTTGTATCGAGGAGTTTAGTTGAGAATTAGGTTTCAATCCTTATACGGAGAGATTGAATATAGATTTGCGGCACTAGGTCTTGCCTCAATGATTCTGGTGGAATGTGATTTATCCAAAGCACTACTTGGAAAGCGATCCTAATCGTTTTCAGATATGATTCTTAACTGTTTATAAATAATTACTGTTCATGATGTTTTATTAGTTGCATCGAGTTCATAATTTGGAACAATTTGCAGGTGGTCTGCTTTTGTGCATGATGGCATGATAAAGTATATTAACGTTTAATCCCAAACTTCTGATCTGAAAGTTAGTGAAGGTGAAAGTATATTGAAGTGTTTAGAGTAAGGCTGTTAAAACAGGAGACTAGTAGAGTTTATCCAATGAAAATTTGGACAAAAAGCTTCTTATGAGCCTTGAAAGAGGCCACTTATAACTTCTACAGGCAGAAGGTGCTACTTCTATGTTTAATGTGTGGTCTTAGCAATGGATGGAATTTGCTTTTTGAGTATTAAACTTGGATCAATACCATGATTTGACTAATGCATGGAGCTTTATCCGTCTGCTAGGCATTTTTTACACATCTCTCTTCATAGCAATGCTTGAGCTATAGTTAGAATGAGAATGAGAATGATTTTTTATCGTCCACTGAGGCCAATCGGCCTATGGGACCCATAAGGAGCGCAGCAAACTTATTACTGTCCGGGTTAAAAAACCCCCGCCCCGAAGGGTTAGAAGTCGTGTGTTATCTTTTAAGTGCTGAGACATTGTTGAAATGTGACTGATACAAAGGTATTTGCATTTGAATGAGTAAGACAGACAACACAAGTGAATTGCAGGTCTCCCATTTATAGGTCATTGCTCCCTTGTTCTTTTTACTGGAAAAGTTAGGCCATACAGTATTTTTCTCGATGCCTCAATGATGTGCCAATGGACATGCCACAACTCTTGGCTTCCAGCATAACTACAATTCATCAATGAGCATTCCCTCCCTGGTTCATTTGGTTTAAAGCTGATGGAGTAGTGATACATTGGTAGGACAGGAAGAAAATGCTAGTGCCATTGTTGAATTTCTAGACAGAGAGATGATTCATATTGTGATGAGATATTTGCTTAGAATTGGAGAATAGTAACATCTTATGCATGCTTTGATTTATCTTGTTCCCTTATACCAGTTTTGTTTTCTGAGAAGAATTTCATCAGAATTTGGTAATGCCGACTATATTATATAGAAAATTTAGAATGTTAAACCTAACAATGAAAATAGCTATTTCTAAATGCTGGATGTCTCATGGAACTAGCTAATGGCAATCTGCCATATCGATTGGAAGGGCACCAACGCCTTACAAAAATGCCTAGTCAATGATGATTACAGTGGGCATGCATTAAATCATTGAATGAGTTTGGGTATGCTTTGATTTTGTGCCGCATGAACATTAATGTTTGGTTTTGGCGAGGCATTGTAGATGACAAGTGTGACGTTCCAGAAGAATATACACCATAAATACGTATATTCCTGGACCCGTCACCATACAAGTTTACCTAGGTAGCCTTGTATGCCTTGGATAAAGTGGCAAGGGGTGCACATCTAAGTTAATTGTTTAACTTAGATAACCTTAGGATAAGGCCCATTTCCACATGGCCTTATCCTATTGGGCAACCGCCACATGGCCTCATCTTAGTGGTGCCACGTGGCATCCCACGTGGACCCACACCTATATGAGCTCTAACCCTAACCCTAGATCCCTTTTCCCGACCCTACTTTTGAACTCTCATCACGCGTGCAAAACCTGTTTGAGCAGTTAAATCATAGTCTAGCTGGAGCAGCTGAGCCGGGAAGGTGTGTATGATCGTGATGGGGGAGCAAGCCTTGAACCACGTCTAGGAGCATGGAGGCGCCGGGGAATGGGAGGAAGCGCTTGGAGAGAAGGTAGGTTGAGTAGAGTTCATGTTAGTTCATCCGGAAGTTAGCACTCGAGATGGGTTAGTGATTCGTGTCTAGAGTAGAGCCACCCTAGATCCTTTGTTGAACATCTTGAACCCTAATCAAGGAACCCTAAGCTGTTAGTTAGCTATATGTATGATTAGGTTAAGATGTTCATATGATGTTGATATTGATCATGATGTGATGTATGTGATATTGGTTGATCATGTTGCTCCTCTTGTATTGGGAAGGGGGTAGAGACCTAGGGCCATGGGTAGTATGCTCCTAGTGTAGATCCCCTTAGTTCCTATTAGTTGCGGCCCTGTGCATAGGAAACCCAGGGCTATGGAAGCTATGATGTGACTCAGCACCACACAGGGGCTAGAGGCAAGATGGAAGGTGGATCCCCTCCCCGGAGTGGGGGCCGGGGGATCCCATAGTGGGCTAGGGCTTATGGTCGGGCCGTGTGGGCCGAGCATGGGTCCGACACCTCCCGGGGCAATGGTGCCGCCCCGCCTCTCAAGGGTTGCAAGTGTCGGCTTGGCTCTTGTTTTGGGGGGTTCAGTCGGGTATGAATTGTGTGTCGCCACGATTCTCTAGCCGCCCGTGGAGCCTCTAGACCCCAGGAAGGGGAGATGCAACCCTTCCTACCTCATCGGACCGGGGAGATGCAACACGGAGTAGTCCCGATGGGTGATGCCATGGGATTGCGTGTCAGGAAGGTTAGAGTCATGCCACAGACTTGGTCTAGCCCATGCACGCAAAGTATGCAATGGGAGGGGCGGATAGAGTGGTCAACCCTAGCCATTGTCTTATGCCAGCCCCGCCATTGTTATGACTCGGTCTGCTCTATCTTGAGGCCTATCCAGTCAGTCGACTACCCTATGTGTCAGAGCCACGGGTAGGAGCTCTCATGTTTTATGGTATATGATTATGTTCTTTGCATCTGTGGATATGCGGTTGAGCTACCCTCGAGGTAGCATATTGTATTGTATTGCTAGTTCTGAAGTGTTTATGCTTCCGGTGTGATAGGAGCCCATAGGGGAAAGGGGCGCAAGACACCTTTCGTCCCCTTCCCGACTCTGGAGAGGTTCGAGTGCGGGATAGATGGAGGGCCCTGTCGGGTTGTTGTCGTGAGGGGATTTCCGCCGAGTGTACGGTGGGTGCCGTATGCTTAGCGAGGGCGTGCCTAATGGTATCAGAGCGATGTTCTTGGTTGACCAAGAACTAGCACTGACCATGACCATGAAAGTAGTCTAACAGGCCTACAGGGGGTGTGAAATAAAAATTTCCACCATCGAACCGCGAAAATAAGGGAAATTTTTTTTCTCTTAGGTAATGGGGCCGAAATTAGGTTAAATGTTAGACGAAGAAGTGAATGAGTCAAATTTACCTTCTAGTAAATTTGGAGTGAAAATTATGCATCTGCATCAAATTTCACCTAAAATGGGTCGAAGAAACATGCCAATCTGAGACCCGAGTGAAAAATGGCGCAAATCCATAATTAACACTTCAAACCATTAGGAAATTTAAAATTTTAAAGGTATAATACAAATTTTAGTATATGTATTAGAAATTAAACATATATTAATAGGGTACTATGGTGTAATTAATAAGGGGGGCTAATAAGTAGGCCTATTTATGGTAAGAGAATATTCCCAGGGACCCTCCTTTTTAAATATCCCTGACACCTCATTTGGTCTTCGCAAGAAATCTGCAGCAGACGCTGTTGCTCTAGTAATAGATCATGGCAAAAAAAATTTGATTCTCTGGGAAAAGGTTGCTACCTTCATAAATGTTGAGACCGAAATTGGGGAACAGTTCATCGAGAACTGACAATTTGCGGGTAAATCTTGGGCTTTGTAAATTCTTTCGTGGTTTTTATCTAATAGGATTTATCTTTGGTTTGATTGCTTGCGGGTTTGAAAGTGGCAATCTTTAACTCTGCATCTGTTGCCAGATACGTTGATGTATTTTTGAGTGGTCTGAAGCATCTGCAGACTGCTCAAAAAGCCTGATTAATGACAAAGCTGCATTTGACTCTTATGGTTTAGCCATGATTCGGTGCAACCAGTTCTCTTGGTTGCATTTTCGATTCTCTTAGTATAAGCTTCGATTCTCTTAGTATAAGCTTTGTTGATCTGAGTTCTGTGTTGTGGCTCAGGAGTTAGAAGCATATGCATGCCTATCTAGAGGAGCTTTTGGCTGCAAATATCATGGATAGGATGAGGTTCAACCGGTGCAAGGTGCATTTTTTATCTTTGTTGAGCTTAACAGTTCTTATATAATCTAGACAAAAGATGCAGTACTGCACCAAGTGAATGTATTGAAATCAAATGTCTGCAATGTAGCATATTTTCTGCAAACAATCTCATGCTGTATTTTATTTGAGCTCTTCTTGCATTTGTTATCGCTAACAAGATTGATTTGATCCCGTTCGGTCTGAAACATGTTTGCTTGAGGGATTGTATGTGTTACAGGACTTTAATCTGCGAATCTGAAGTCCAAAGATCTCTTTGCTTAATCGCCATAGCTTGACTAATGTCGTGGGTCGAGGTGCTCCCTCTATGATGATCATGCGCACACCGGGCGCCGTTTGCCGCAGCAGCTATGCTACAACGAAGCGATGCTCAAAGCGGGTTTTTTGAGCGCCAGAGGTGAGTGTTCAGGTGCTAGAGTCAGGAAAGAGGTCTAGGGTTAGGGTTTGAGCCGATATAGGTGAGGGTCCACATGGGATGCCATGTGGCACCACTAGGATGGGTCGTGTGGCGGTAGCCCAATAGGATAAGGCCATGTGGAAATTAACTTAGATATGTGCCCCTTGCCAGTTCAAAGGTATACAAGGCTACTTTTGTAGACTTGTATGGTGACGGGTCCAGGAATATACGTATTTATGGCGTATATTCCCTTGGAACGTCACAATCATACATTGTGTGAAGCCCGAAGTAACCCCCCGTGTGAATATGTACCCAAACCAAAGGGGGTTTCAGGGGGATTTTAATTTACATGTGTTAAATGCAATGGTTTGCGTCAATTAATATTAATGATAGTTACGTGTTGTTTGTTACGTGTTGTTTGTGTGAATATGAAATGATAGTTTTAAGCTTCTGTAAAAAGGACTAACTTGGCGTTTGCCCACCTTAAATGTTGTTGAGTTCATTATACATAATGAAAGTAGGATTACTGATAGCAATCAACAAATGTGTAGCAGAAAGCTCAAAAAGGTGCCTGAGCATTTATGTAATATAATTGAATCTTCCTCAAGATGGAAATATTGTTTGTATATTTCTCAACTGTGTGGACATTTTGTGTGATATATTCATAATATATAACTATGGTTTTGAGTTCACAAATTCAATTAGCCAGAATTGGCAATTTATGGCTGGAACATATTTTAGTTCAAATATATTTTATAATCGTTTTCAAATTGAGATTCTTCCTACATTGTAAATTGCTTTTCCAGTGTACAGTAATGGTAACCATAGAGAATAAAAATTTAAGACGTTATTGTAAAGAATAATACACAACTGCATCTGTACCTTGGGCCTGAGGTGACACTAGAAATTCCATTGTGGGGCTTCGCAAGAGGGGACTATTCTGCAATCTTCTCTGGAATTTGATCAAATGCAGTATACTTAGGTTTCGTAGTTTCGAAGGTAAAGAAACAACGGGCATATGCCAAGTATAGTGCATCATATGAATTGTGTGTTGTGTGTAGTGTATATGTCTGTTAGCGATGCATCAGGACACTATAGATAGAGGCAACCTATTCTAGCTGGATGTGGACTTAATAAACCATCTTCTCACGAATACCAAAGTTCACAACAATATTAATACGGTTGAATTCGGTCACTGTTTTGTCCTCCACAGCTTTAGGTCGCCATACAATACAACAGCTTTTGTATAATATGACGAATGGTTTCTATTATGTGCTTGAAAAAAGATGATGTCAGACCATAATTTTTTCACATTGAGGAGATTGTGTGGTTGTTCATCCAAAGACACAACGACGATGGATAGCAGCTGGTATAAGCACTATTGCAGCTTGGTATGAGTCTGGTCATCTCATGTCATGGGAAGCATTTAGAACAAAGTTCTTGTTGTATAGATGGGACAGAGTAACTGGAATCATATTGTTTGCATTGTTGCCACGTGATTCCGGGTCCCGCATTGAGGTAGTCATTATGGGGTTGCCATCGGGATATCCGGCCTGGCGGTTTGTGTCTTCTCAGGTATAAACCGCTTGTGCATTCTCAAATCCTCCTCCATCTAATAGGTGGCATCTTCAGTCCCGTACCCACAATGGAAAAGTGTTTGATATGGGTATGGGATAAGTTGCTTCATCCCAAAGTAGTAGTTTTGTGGTGGCAAGTGATCCATAGATGCCTCAGAGTCAACAGGTTGGTCCATAAAATGGATAATCGGATTTCGAGCTTTGTCCTTTATGCCCGCAAAGGTTGAGAGTATTGAGCATTGTTTTTTCTTGTGTGAGCGCTCTATGGGCATGGTCTTGGTTGTTGACCCTATTTGGCACATCTCGATCTAGCCAACAAATTTTGCTTGCTATCTATCCCGATGCTTGGCCCAAACTACTAAACGAAGCTTTTCATCCTCGCATGTGGTCGGCTTTTATGGTCAATCCGAAGAGAAGGAGGTTGTTTATCTTTAAGGGCTTAGATACTGCCGAGATGAGATTGTTCTTAGGGCAGAAAGTAAAATTGTTATGGCTTACAATTGTTCTTCTCTTGTTCAAGAGAAGAAAAAATCTTGTCTGGCATACTTACCTTGATTCATTCTTTTGCATGGGTGTGGTTACGCTTTCAGTTGGATCGGTTTGTTTGGGGTTATAATCCTGTCTTTGCATTTTATGTTGCTCTAGTTCTTACTTGGTGAATAAAGCTTGTCGTCCTTCAAAAAAAAAAAAAAAAAAAAAAAAAAAAACACACATTATTGCGACAAAACACATTCTTTGAGACAACAATACTGCAAGCATGTAATTGAAGAGCTTTATTTTTTAGGATTTCATAGGACAAATATAGTTTTATTTTTTCTAAGGACATTTAGAAAGGGATATGGAATTCCAAAACCATGGCAAGTGTTTAAAACATGTATGCTCGTTTGCATATAATGCTTTGCATAACAAAACAAACCCCTAATAAATTTAAATAATCATATGCTTTCATGTACTTGCAAGACTAGCAAATACGTAGCGAAGAAAGTTTGCAATTTTTTAGCCAGTATAATGCACTTGGGCACGACGTAAACTATGCTGGCCTCAAACTAGAAATGGAGTAATCGAAAAGATTTGTTATTAAAACCCATCTTCAAAAAACAGAATTTCTGATTGGCAAATTCAAGAATTGTACGCCGCTTTGTCATGAACCAAATACAGAAGCACAACAATATAAAAGAACAGTACATAGCAGATTTTGTTCTATGCTATAGATTGGTGAATGCATCCCTGCTCCATCCACCAGTCTGAACTACATTGTGTCTTCTAGATTGTCACTAACAAGAGCATACTTAAGAGAGTATTTGGCCAGTGGATAATGGTAATATAAAAGTATATTTGAGATGCATATGGGAATCGTTGCAATTGACTCCACTGCTTCAGATGCAACCCGGCAACCTGGCTTTTCTAATACTCCTTGGCAGTAGCAAATAAGAAGTGCAATTATATCCATATAAAATGTTAGGAATACTAAAATGAGAAGTGAGAATCATGTTGTCAGGTTTTAGTAATTCCTTAAGTTATGACCTTAACCTTAGGAGCTTAATTTCTGGAGCAATTCATGCATTAGATTCAGATGGCATTGTGTACTTAAAGTCGTAGCCTTCTGAGGCAAGATCACTGAGTTTTTCTCTTATAATCAAACATTAGAGTGATCTGATTACTTCTCTTGAGTTCTCTGATTTCCTATTCTTCATTGTTTACCTTGTTCAATTTTCAATAGGTTATGGGACCACTCCCTCAAAATTAATACGTGTACTCATCAGTCGCCTTTGCCATTATTTGCGTTTATACTCAGTTATTGTTTGTCCTTTATCTGTCCTTTGTTGTTTATCTGTCTGCATCTATGGAGTCCACCGGAACCCTGAGCTCATTTGAATGGAGGATGATTCCAAGGTCCAACGGGAGAAACTTCCAAATATTCTTGAGGATAAAGATCTTCGGGATGTTGTCAAAAATCTTAACCTTGCTCTGGAAATGTCGAGTGAACCTGTGTCTTTGTCACTTACTGCTCCTGAAAATGCCGTTGTCGAAATGATGCTTGATCGTTCCGTCAAAGAAATCCTTGAGAAGGATCGAAAGCCGAGACTGATCATATGTTCCAGTCTGGAAGATGTTCCAGCATGGCTTGTGAAGAATGCAAATACTGCATGTGAGATCTAGAATATTCTATTGAGTCATTATGCTTCAAACTTGGCAGGAAATTAGCTTGCACTGCGTAAGAAATTGTATAACTTATAGTTGCAAGAAGGAAACGAATTCATGGAGCATGTTTGCCAACTGAAGGATTTGCTTGATGAGTTACAATCCACGGGCATGGATGTAACAGAAGATGAGAAAGTGTGCATGCTTCTGAATAGCCTGCCACAATCCTTTGAAGGAATTGTCATAAATATGGAAGGGAGACTTTCGGATTACTCCTTTGAGAAAGCATTGGACCGGTTAAAGGCAGAGGTAATCCGAAAGCAGGGGCACGAGTCTCAAAATGCAGATTCCCTGATGTTCATAGATTCTAAGACCAATTGGCCTGGGAAGAATCCAAAGAAAGGAAAATTTGATAGAAACAAAATCACTTGTTTCAGATGTCAAAAAGGGAGCCACCTTGCTAAGGAATGCTGAGCTCCTGCGCCAGTTCCTGCCTCAAAGAAAACCCCTCAAGCAAATGTAGCTGAGGAGGATAATGTTTCTGTCCATGAGGACGCCCCAGCAGAAGAACAAAGTTTCATGGTTATTGAAGAATTATTTGGAGCCTTGGAGCTGACAGACAATGCTTTTGATCCCAACTAATATCTGGATTCTGGTGCGACGAGTCACACGACTCCACAGAAGGAAGCTTTTGTATCTTACAAAGCGTTAAAGAATCCTAGGGTCATAAAGATGGGAGCTCACCACACATAATGGCTGCGGGATTAGTTACTGTGAAGACCCTCTTTGATCATTCAGCAATATTTATGCACGATGTTCTCTATGTTCCTGGGTTGTTCAAAAATCTGTTAGCTGTTAGCAGACTAACAGATGCAGGATATGAAGTAAAGTTCACATCAAATGGGTGTGAAGTTCTTGACACATGCAGGCAACTCCGAGTTGGAGCCTCCAGATTTGGGAACTTGTATCAAATTGAAGGAGCATCAACATACAGTGAGTGTGTAAATTTTGTTGAAGACCCGCCTACTGAAGAATCCTTATGGCATCACCGCCTTGGGCATATAGCATACAAAAAGGTAAAACTGTTGAAGCAGAAAGGTTTAAGAAGAAGACATAAAGTGTCCAATTTAACATGCAATGTCTGCATGCAAGCAAAGATTACGAGAGCTCAATTTCCTCTTTCGACATCACATGAAACCGAGAGGTTAGCTTTGATCCATACTGATCTATGTGGACCTGTGAACCCTCCAACAAGCTCTGATGCAAGGTGTTTCTTGGTGTTTTTGGATGATTTTTCAAGATATATCATTGTTTTTATTCTAAAAACAAAAGACCAGTGTTTTGAACATTTGAAGTTGTTCAAACAATTTGTTAAAAAGCAGACAGGGGAGCAGATCATTGCTATACGTTATGACAATGGAGGAGAGTTTTGTTCCAAACCTTTTGAAGTCTTCTTGATTGCAAATGCTATTGAGCATCAATTGACAACACTCTATAGTCCTCGGCAGAATGGCGGGGCAGAAAGGGTAAATAGAAGACTTGTGGAGATGGCCAGAGCTTTATTGATTGCAATGAATGTTCCTGCTGCATTTTGGAGTGAAGCAATCACAACAGCTACATTCCTTATGAATCTTGTGGCTCATGCCAGCCTTGATTTTCAGGTACCACTTATCTTATAGTTAGGTAAAGTGCCTTCTTTAAAGCAATTGAAAGTTTTAGGTTGTAGAGCTTTTGAAATTCCTGCTGGATCTAGAAAAATGGATAGAAAAGCACGAGCATGATGTTCATTGAATATTTTTTCAATAGAAAAGATTTCAGGCTTTTAGATTTGGAGACCAACAAACTTATGATAAGTTGCCATGCTGAATTTAATGAGTTTGAGGCCTGTTTTCCAAAACAGAAAAACTCTATTAAAACCTTTATAATTGTTCCAGAAGAACTGCCTTCTTCATCACCTTCCTTGCTCCCAAATCTGTCTATGTCTCATGATGTAACTGAAGCACAGACACCTGCTGACCATGAAGTTGCAAAAGATGTCCATTTAGAAGACTTGACTGTTGATGAGCAAATTGAAGGGATGCCTTTTGTTGAGACAGAGTAACCAGAGACGAATGCACTGCCTTCCAGGACCAGGAAGCTCCCATCTTGGCTCAAGGACTATGTGTTGAACACTGAAGAAGTGATTGTAGAACCAGTGTCTTATTTTGAGGCTACTAACAACCCCCAACAAGAAAAATGGCATGCATCCATCCATGAGGAACTTGGGGCTATTGAGCAAGTAGGAACTTGGACCTTAGTTCCTCGACCAACAGATAGAACCATTGTGGGATCACGTTGGGTCTTCAAGCTTTAAGTACAATGCAAAAGGAACCATTGACAGATTCAAAGCACGACTTGTAGCAAAAGGTTTTACCCAAATTCCAAGAGTGGATTTTGACAAGACTTTTGCTCCAGTGGTCAAGATGACAACAATCAGAACTCTTCTTGCTTATGCATGTCTAAATCACTATTTTGTTTATCAACTTGATGTTACTAATGCCTTTCTGCATGGAGATCTACAGGAAGATATTTATATGGAACAGCTCGAAGGATTCGAACAAGGAGTCAATCTAGTTTGCCAACTCCACAAGGCTCTGTATGGATTAAAGCAGGCTTCAAGAACCTGGTATTTTAAGCTTAATTCTGTTCTTCTTGATCTCCATTTCTCCATTAGTATAGCAGATCCAAGTCTTTATTTTTGCCTATCTCCTTTTCCTATTTACATTCTATGTTATGTATTATTGCAGCTCATGAGCCCGATCTGTCTTTTGTTAAAACTCAATTTGAAACCAGCTTTTGCATGAGAGACCTTGGTCCAATCCACCACCTCCTTGGTTTATAAATCACCTATGACAGAATTGATGGCTCCATCTTCATTCACCAAGAGAAATACCTTTTAAACTTGCTCCACAAACTCTGTATGACTATCTGCAACCCAGTAGCCACACCACTTGAAACTGGCCTATTTCTTCATCCATATGACCCCATATGTTCCTCTCAATAGTACCACATCAAAGAAAAATATAGACAAATACTTGAAACTCTAAACTTTGGTAATATATCCACTCGACTAGACCTATTCTTACCATTATCGAAGCTAAGTCAATTTGCTGCTGATCCTCGTCAAGCCCACTATATCTCACTCAAAAGGTATCTCCGATATTTATCAAGTTCTCTGAAACTAGGAATCCATTACAGGGCCGGTGGGGGTAAAGAAATTCTAGGCTACCCTGACTCGGATTGCAGTGGAGATGCAGACAGAAAATCGATTTCATGACATATTTTTATGCTAGCAGGAGGTGCTATCAGCTGGAGTAGCAAGAAACAACGTTGTGTAGCACAATCAAGCACTGAGGCTGAGTACTATGCCATTGCAAATGCATTCAATGAATGTACCTGGCTCCAGAGAATGGCTATGGAAGTCCAAATCCATAAAAATACAGGCATGACAGTGATGGTAGATAATCAAGGTGCAATCCAGATTGCAGATGACCCTCAAGATCACCAAAGGATTAAGCATGTAGATGTGAAATTCCATTTCATCAAAGACATCATAGAGCAGGGAACCATCAAGTTACAATACTGTCATACTTCAGACATGCTTGCAGATGTTAAAATAAAAGCATTGGGAAAACCCAAATTTCAGAATTTTTTGCAGAAGCTCGGGTTGGAGACTATCAATCCATTGCTCTCATTTTAAGTGGGGATCATGAGAAGCGAGAATCATGTTGTCAGGCTTTAGTAATTCCTTAAGTTATGACCCTTAGGAGCTTAATTTCTGGAGCATTTCATGCATTAGATTCAGACGTTGTGTACTTAAAGTTGTTCAATTTTCAATATAAAGAACAATTCGCTTAAGACATGTGGTTGAAAGAACTTATTTGATGTTCTTTTGATTCATTTCAATATGCTCAAGCAACCTATTTCTGCAAACAAATGACCTCACCATGAGAGACAAAATGGAGCAACATCCGATTCTGAAGAAATTACTAGGGAATGGCCAATTTCACAGCCAATTACTCATTACTTTCCTTATCAGACTGCGCATTACTGGTTCCCTCACCAAAACCATCGTCCATTTTTTAGTTGGACAGTTCACGAGGCTTTTGATTGCTGAAGATTTTAGGTTGCCATAAGGGCCTTTAGGAGATTTGGAAGTACATGCATGAGGAATACTTCAAGGAAGTCTTTTACCCTCATCACTCACAAAACAGTGACATCTTCTAACACCCATAGGAGCCTCTCGGGCAATATAACTCCAACATGAAGCTGCAAGCATGTTGTGTCAATTGGAGCAAAAGCTTCGACGAGGTAAGCAGCCACAGATGAGGGGAAACTATTTTATTTAAGGGACCCTTCTCCTTAGTAAGTAGCTCGTACTTGATCTCACCATTTAGGAGAGGGTCCCGATCCTCATCCTTCATCTTCATGATCCAGATCCTGATCTGTATGAAAGAATATAGAATAGAACTAGTGTCCCTAGTGTCGTGAGGCCACCTGACTGATGTAGCATGTGCGAGCTCTCCTATGGAGATGCTACAAGTGCTCATGCTGTTGTTAAGTTTGGATCATCTAGAAGAACATTCCCATGCACTGCTATTGTCAACTTTGGTCTTAGCATTATCATATTCCTCGTCTGACAGCATAGATATCATAATGAAGATCACATGTGCCATCTTGCGTGATGTTTGCAGCTCATTATCCTTAACATCATATACTAGGCATCCCTCCCTAATAACTTTCAGGCACTCCAGATCATGAGCAGCGGATAGTGCATGTAGATGTGAGTCGCCTGAAGGACATATGATGACAATGGTAAGGGACATCTCAGTTGTCAATCTTATATAGCTAGTAAAGAAGATGCTATAGTCCTTCTGGTTCATCCCCATGTCTCCTCTCCCACCTCTACTGTCCAATACAAAGAGTGATATGTTTTTAAGGCAAGTAGTTGATTCTGGCAAGAGACCTTTGTACCCGATGGAGACTGAATACTGAACAGACTTCTTCTCCAATAATATTCTTCACAAAGACCACATTTCTTCTCAACTTGGGTAGTACCTTAGGGGGCAGAGTCTCTCAATGTTTTGCATTCTTAGCCTTCCAATTCTTTAGGAAGTCATTTGACCAAAATACAAACTTCTTTATGTCATCATTACTGACTTTGTACTTGTCAAGCAATCCAATTTCAGATAATGCAACATCCCCCGATAGCCTTTGTAACTCAGCTCCTACAACTGACTTCATTGTACCTACATCCTTCACATGGCTACAACACTCAATGAAGGACATCCTATCCTTAGTGAAAGCACTCTTCTTGTACAAGACCTTCTTCAGACACTGGTCTAACACCCCTGTCACATCTCAAGTTATCCCATCGATCCGAGCCATTGGATCGACGCATGCATGCATTGCATGCTTTCTCTGGTTGCAAGATCGCTATTTTAGGCGTCATCAACATCTCATCGGGGCTTCCTCGTCTCTCTCAGCAGTACCTTATTCTCTATTCTTTGAAACCATGCAGGGGAGGGGCTTCTCCCTTCTTAGATTGAACAATTTGGCATTTTTTTCCATTATGTGGCATGTTTTTCCCCAGCCTTGCCTCTTCTTTGGCCATAATCCTTTGACCTTCGACCTCGACCGCATTTTGATAAGAAAGTTCTCTTCTATTCGGGAGGTTTTTGTCATTTTCATGCGAGCCCTATTCTAGAATCCCATCGATCTGAGCCATCAGATCGAGATTCTAGAGGGGGCGAGCATGCATATCTCGCATACATGCATTGCATGCTTTCTCTGGTTGGAAGATCGTTATTTTAGGCAAGGTTCTCCATCAACATCTCATCGATGCTACATATTCTAAACAAGGTGCACCCTAGACTACCACAATTGTCGGATCCATCGATCCTATGCCCCAGACCGTATGTTGAGGCGTCTGGGTGCCTCTCACTTCGCTATGATTGGAGGCACCTATGATTTTGAAATATGAAATACGAGTTTGTCTAAGGTTTTGAGGGAATATCGAACCTCTATATGGCTTTGCCTAAGGTTTTAGAATATGAAATACGGGGGCTCGAACCTCTACCAAAATAACTCAATGTCCTGATAATACTACTTCAATCAATATATCTAGTGAGCTAATGTGATTATTTTCTATCTTGAATCTATACATTTTTTTTTTAACCTATTCAATTATTTTAGGGATATATAGTCTACGGTTTCAGAAATTGTCATTTTTACATCCATATCAAACCTCCCTGAACCCCTGTTATTGTGCTACATATCTCTCTCAGCAGTACCTTATTCTCTATTCTTTGAAACCCACCCTCCCCCCCTTAATTGTTTAATGTATTTGTCGCCTGGCATGCGTGACCAACCCCTCTATTTGAAGAGGTTTGTCGCGTGGCATGCGTGATCAGCCCCTCCACTTTGGGAGGTTTGTTTTTTCACATTTGTTCTAATGTTGGTGATGCGCATGTATAGCTTGGCAAGTGGCCAGCTTCGACTTCTCCATTTGTGGATTTTTTTAGAGCGATTTCTCAGTCTTATGTTTGTCTAAGCCCCTTGTCGAAGGATTATCACTATCCCGATGATAGTACACAAACCAAACATCTATTATCATTATATTTTCTGAGGTCTAAGTTGTATAATTGGACATTCCCTTTATTTTTCTTTGTGGGTAGTTCGCATGTATGCGGCTACCCACTATCCACCCTGCTGAGATGAATGAGAAGCCTATCTATGGAGGTTTTTGTCATTTTCATGGGAGCCCTATTTTAGAATCTTTAAATTTTTGCAGATATAGTTAATAAATGGGATAGTGCATACAATGAATACACAAATGAACATTGCAGGTTTTGTTTCTAGAAATCCCTTTATAGCATGCAAGAGAGAGAGAAGGAGCAACAAATTATATCAATGAATGGACAACATTTGTCGTCGCGGATTTATTAATAAAACATAGAACAAGTGATGATTTTTTCAAAAGCTACAACACAGGAACAAGTGAGGATTTATTAATGGGTAAAGCTACAACATAGGAACAAAGCATTGTTCATGTACATTTGTTATTCATAATTCCATGGCACATGCTTGTGACCATCCTCTCAAAATTCCAAAAAGGCTGCCTACTGCAAATCATAATACCTTAAAGAACATGTTTATCTAACAAAATATGATCTTAATTAATACATCGCATCCTTCACAACCTAACACCAAATAAACTTGCAAAATTCCTAAAGCTATTATCCACCATATAAAATTTCTATTACATCCCTTCGTTATTATCAGCCACCACACTCTAGTCTTGTATTGGACAAATATTTGCCTGCCCTGTTTACTCTTGGAGGCCATATCCAATTATATCTTAGGCAACTTTTTACGCATCAATAACCAGTAATTATCCAAGAACTACATTAAGTACGATAAAACCACTATATGTGTTTTAATGTAATTGGTTACATCAAAATATGTTACAATAAAACACAGCTTTTGCAAAGTATATTATATACATTGAAAATAGCGACATAAGAATTTATGAGTAGTCAAAAATAGATGAGGCGCTTGTTAAAAAGTCCTACATATCTCATATGATATGCTTCTCCATCATGAAGTACAATCATATTGCTGCCAGTTATTTTTGAAGTAAAAAAAGATTTTATTATGGCTAATCTTTCACAATTTCCAAACCATTCTAAGCTCTTTCAGAGCCTAGAAATATTTTTTTGCATTGTCTTATGCTCCTCAACCATTAAATGAAATGGTATTTATTTCTTGCCTAAACTGTGATGTTAAAATAAATAAGTAAAATGGACCGATGTCGGGGAGAGGCATCCAGGAGGCACTACTCCCTTATTTGAAGTGTCACACCTCATGCATATTGCTAAATAAGAGACATCTCCAGTTGGGCAGGCAACATAGTGACAATGCACATGCCCACATATTAAACAAATAGAAAACAACTAAGCAGTCAGCATGAGACAATCTAATATGTTTACAAATGTTGGGTAGATATAATAAAATGCCAGATCAAATGTCGTCATATTCCTGAGAACAACCCATATATTAAAGCATTAGAACACAAAAAGGATGATTTCGTGGCATTTCTTGTGGGTGCCACTTTTTTTAAATGCTACAAGCCTTTCTTCCATTTCGTTTAAACAAACATAACAAGGCTCCTTCGTGCAGGGATGCAGGGATTCTCTTGGCAGACGTTAAAAACTGTTCATTTGTGATATAAAGCATCATGTCTTGCCAATTGGGAAGCAAGTGTCATCTTCTCTGTTTCTCCAGTTTCTATTGTACAATGAAGGGGGCAAGCTTCATCAACATTGGGATTGCAAGCCCTGCATTGGCTTTGTTTGATGATGAGGAGATGCAAGATTTCTTTGACATGGAATTTTCCACCTCACCTCAGTGGAAAGAGAGTGAGAAATGCAGTGGGCTATCCACATCTACAGCATTCCAAGATTTTGAATTTGGCATGGAATTTGCCACTTCTCCTCGATGGAAAGAGTGTGAGAAAAAGAGGTCATCCACATCTACAGCATCTCACGATTTTGAATTCCACGTAGCTAACGCAAAGCGTAATGCTTACTACCCTGCCGATGAACTTTTTCTTAATGGCCGCCTGCTTCCTCTTCATCAAGCTCGCCAAACAATGCTTAACTTATGTGTCGATTCATCCCCTGATTTATCTCCAGACAGCAGTTCACGAGGAGGATGGAGTGCCAGTTCTGTGTCATCCACTAGCAGCAAAGACTCTGATTTAGAGTTCGATAGTCAGGATGCGCTTCCTCCACCTCCTCCTCTTCCTCCTCGTCCAGTTTCTCCTGTTAAAACAAATGCTGCTGCTGGAATGAAAGGCCCACAAATTAAGAAAGGATTTTTCAGTTGGAAGACATGGTTTAAGGGTATCAGAAGCAACTGTGATGCACGTAGGCCTACACTTCGAGCTTCATCTGCTAATCAGAACAAGCAAGAAGCTTTGCAACCCAAATCCACTGACAAATTGGATAGCAAGGCTGATGAAGTGACAAGGGTAAGTTTCACCAACAAGAAAAGTGAAAGGCGTGTATCATTTTGTTCAGTATCTGAGGTATCAGCCGCTTCTCGCAAAAGAACAGATGAATATAAAAAGTCAAACGATTTGCATAGTGCAGTACAAGGAGCCATAGCTCACTGTAAGATCTCTCAAGGAAATGCGAGCCTTGGGTGGTTTTAATAATCCAAATTGTTGGGGGCAGGACCTCATTTGTTGTGTGCCCACTAAAATATAAAAACAGTCAACTTAACGAAGTTCATTTGTATGATATCTCTAATCTCCTCGTGATCAAGCTTTCTAGAAAAAAATCACCAACTTTGACTATTACTTTGAATTTATTTGATAAAGCTGATTATGCCGAATTGATATAGAGCACTCACACTGAATGGTACACTAAAGAAACACAGAAATTAACTAAGAAAACAAATTAGCTTGATTATAGGAGGGCAGAGTCTTCACGAGATGGTGAATAAATTTATATTATCTTATCTTAAAGGGGGCATAGGTGAATATTTATACACTAAATAACCCCAGAAAGTAACAAGGAAAGCAAACTAAGAACACCTTTCTCCTCCGTTAGATTGATTATAGAAAGGCAGGGTCTTCATTAGATGGTAATAAACTAATCTTATCTTAAAAAGAACATAGTGAATGTTAATGAAGTTCTTTCAGTGCGTAAAGGAACATTCGTAAATCAGAGAAAGGCAAAAAATGAACATGAATAATTGCCACTCTTGCACCCTTAAGCAAGCAAAGGACTAGAGACTTTAGTTCTAGGTGTAAACTATGAATGTTTGACTATCTACATATTCTGCACAAAGAGTGCCATCTATGCTGTTGAGCTATGGAAAAGGAAAGAGAAAACTCTCTTATTTATACAAACCTTATTGAAAGATGGAGTTGCATTCCAAACCAGTACAGAAGTTTAAGGCCCGGCGACCAAGCTAAGAGAGTCTTATTCTCCATAAAGGAGAATGCACAGGCAGATAACTCAAATCCTGTTAACGGTTGCTAACGGCCAAGACAAGGAGACGGAGCCACAAAGCAAACCACAACAAAAAATCTAAGAAGAAACCTTACCTCTGTTGGCGCCATAAACAGGAGACTCCCCAAATGCAACTCTGGTAGGCATCACATACGTAACCCTAAAAAAGCAGAGGAAGTGGGAGAAACGTAAAGGAAACATGAAGGAAACATTAAAAAGCGTACGTGGCCCAATGCCTACCAGGCAATGGTATGCGAATGGAAGAGAATATGTCAAGAAAACACGTTATGAACAAAAACAACGTTATGCAGTTCGCTCCGAGGAAGAAAGTGCAAGAGCATCAGAAAAAAGAAAACGCTATGCGTAATGATCACTTGCCTGGGATTACAGCAATTTTCTGCATGTTTTTTAAGGTGGAATTTCAACTCCACCAAGATTTCCTTGGGCAGATTTTTTTTTTCTTTTACAGATTTCATTTCAACTCAGATTTCATTTCAACTCAAGTTCATTTCAACTACATCAAAATCAAAACTTCTAGGATTCAACCCAGAATTCCATAATTCCAGAATTCACCCATAATTCCAGAAATGCATAGTTCCAGAATTCAACCACTCAAGGGAAAGTTTATACAAAAAAAAATTCACAATTTCAAAGTTTATAGAAAGTTTACAGAAATTTCGACAAAACCACAATTTTCAAATTCAAAAGTTCAGAAATTTTCAATGCCCTCTCAATGCTTTTTCATAAAAACTGCAGACATTACATTGAAGAACTGATTTGCATCGATCCCAAAGTTAAGAGTGCACCCTGTAAAATTGCCTGAATTATTCATAACTGGCGCGTGATATTACTTTGATGCTCACAGAGGCATCATATGTAGTGCCATTGACCATTCTGGAAGAATTAATCCCGCGCTAGCTCAATTCTGCAATTGTCCTTACTGCCACTTCATTATGCTCATTAAGGGAATTGGCCGAAAGGATAAAGGAAAAAGGAAGATGGATGTCAATTAACTTTTAGTTTTATGACTTCCTTTCTTTACGTATCTTGCTTTGTGTATTTCAAGGGTTGAAGTTCCCTTCAAAAGCCTTTTTCGAACAGGGGCTATATCACGCCACTTTTGGACTCTATATATTGCCTTAAGGCCCCATGTACTCTTTTATATACTATATAATATTAATACTGCCTTCAATTTAAAAAAAAAAAGATATGTTCCTAGAGCCCATGCACTATCAGGACAAGTGATACTCAATTCTTTATAAAAGTCATCATCGTAGTCATCGTCAACCAGATCACAGTACACTGTACCAGCAGAGTTGCATGTTAAAGCAGCATCTGCAGCAATCCCAATCTGCCCCTTTCCATCATTGTGGCAAACAACATGATCAACATTAGAAACCCGACCAGCAACATGCCTGGCATCAAGGTTGAGGGGAACTCTGGGAGTTACAATTGGTCCTACTTTTTGTAGGCTGTACAATTTGGTATCAGAGCTTTGGTTGCAGACTTTCGTGGTGATCTTCTGGGGCAACTAACTAAGTTAGTTGTGCTATGGAAGATGCAGCTATGGACCATTATTACCATGATGATATGGGGATTATCGTTCATACTATGGTAATGTTGCAACTACGTATGGTGAACTCTAGTATTCTAGGGTTAAGTTGCAGCTTTGCAAGGGGGTGCTAGCATCTTAACTGTGACCTGGTGGTCATAAGGATCACGAAGAGCACGTTCTTGAAAATACTAAAAAGTGAATACTAGGAAGGTGTATATAAAAGCTCTGTGCTTTTATTTGTCTTGTCAGGATCTAGGATCATGTTTGCTTGAATTTAATTCAAGGAATTAGTCATGGCATCATGAATTTTAGTTCATGGTGATTGATTTGGATTCTTATATAAAACTTATATCAAATTATCAACTTGATAGCTTTTGGACCCAATACCCCTTTACTAGTTGGACTAGTAATTAACAAGGTTAGGGGTACTTGATAGCAGTAGTGGGGTACTGCAAGGGGTACATGTTACCATTATCTTAGTATAAGTTGATAACATAGGACCATTGCCCAGGCTTGCTAGCCAGGCTAGCAATATAAAAGGACATGGGGTGCCTTCATGTACAATACTGGGTATTGTGCTTCTGCTTACTAGATTGTTGCAGTATTAGTGGCATGCGGTTGCATGTAGGGCTTAACCAAATCCATATAGGGAATCGGTGACGACTATGTTAGGAGTCAATAGAGCACAAACTAGGGTCCGTGCTAAAAGTTCACAATAATTGGAAATTGTGGAGGTGGACCTCATATTGGTCTACGTGGTATTAGGGCTCTAATTCCGTTAGAGTTTTGGGGTCTAGTACGTATTAAAGCTTAGCAGTTTAAAAACTGTGCTTTGGAAGAAGAACTTTCATTAGGACCCCAGGAGTCTTGAAACAATTATGGACATGGTGGAATCTGGGATTCCATGATTTCTTTTTAATTTTGAAGTCATAGTGCATGGGGTGTACTATTTAGTACATCTAGAGCACAGACAGTATTTTATTATTGACAATCCATGCTCTCCATGGTTTACCCCCTCCATTTTCCTCTTTCATATTTTGTTTAATCCATGCTCTCCATGATTTACCCTTCAATGACATTTTTTGGAAAAGGAAGCACATGCAGAGCTCAAGCTACATAATTTAGTGTTTTTTCCTTCCTCTACCTTCTTCAACATCCATGCTTTTGTTGAAGCTATGGATTGACAAGCATACAAGGTTAATCCCTACTTCGATTCTTTCAGATTACAAGGTCAAATTTTTGCGAGTTTGTAGATTTGCAACAATGATATTAAATTCCAAAAAGGACAATAGGGAATCTCTGGGTACCACAGTTTTGCGAATAAAAAGTGACGAAAACATTAGAGTTAGAATTGATCACATTATACTAGTAGTGCAAGAGGTTTCTAGGGATCACAAAGAAAACAATTTGTTTATGGTGGTCACAAATTTTGCATCAATAGTTCTTTGGAGGACGAGAATAAGATCTATGACACCAGGATGGATATTGGGGGATTTATAACTCTGGGAGAAAGCAAAACTCTGTTAGCAAAGATTTCATTTGCATTGAGACTTGGAAATTGGGCCGCAAATGCTAGCTAAGGTATCTTTAAAACTTGTTGAATTCATCATGGACATGTTCCGAGGTCTCTCTATGCAAATTCTTTAGTATTAGACACTATTGTTCTTCTAAGCATCTTTTGCCTTCTTGATATAGATTGAGCATTTCGAGATTTTAGGGTCCACCCTGACTCTGGTCAACCAGAAACAGATAGATGGTCATGGTCTCTTCAACTCCAGCGGGATCAATTTAGGAAGCAAAGCTTTTTGTTGAGACATGGCATGAATATGGCATCATCTCCCCTCTTCCATTTATTCCTTGAACTCCAGACTCGCCAAGAAGCTTAAAAATTGTTCAAAAACACATGCAAAATTGCCAAAACCTACAAAAGATAAACAAGGAACATTAGACACAGATAAACAACACAAAATACAAAAAAAAAAAAAGTGTACCAGAACTGAAGGCGCCACGCACAGCAACCTTAAAATGGCAAAATGGCTTGCAATGCCTCAATACACGACAGAAGCGCCATCGCCAAAAGGTCCGGCATCCTCCATCACCAGAGGAGGAAATGAACAAGGTGCTGCACATGAAGGGTTGCTCTCTGGTGACTCAAGAGTGTGTTTGCATGTTTTTTATTTGGTTGTTTCGTGTTGGATTCATTTTCATAACCCAGGAGTTCTCATATTTCACAAGTTTTGGAGGTTAATTCATACAACTGAAGAAGAAAAAAGAAAGTAATGATAAGTTAGGCCCATTGAATGTTTTTGAGCCATTGTAAACTTTGCTCAAATCCTTTCTAAGAAATTTAATGTTTTCATGTGAATGGTATATGATTTATCATCTTCTGAAGTGAATGCCAGGTACCTATTTTGTCATAGCTAAAAAATAAGCAATTTTTATGTTTTGTCACATTGGACCAATAGAAAAGATTAGGTTGCATAGAATTGAGCTATCTTTTGCTTTGAAAATTTCCGTCATAGACAAATAAAGGCCCAATCTCCATGCACAAAAATTAGAATCAATAAATCTCATTTCTGAGAAGCAAATCCACAGCATGGACAGGCCAATCCCCTTTTGGATTGCTTTGTTGGCCATGGAAGATACATGCAATATGCTGGATTCAGAGGGCAATTGACTATCTTGTAGCTTAAAATGTTTATGATCCCTTTCCATCATAGAGCAATTGACTATCATATAGTCTAAAATGTTTATGATCCCTTGAGTATCATGTAACATGGAATACTATGATCTGTGGCCTCTATTTATCAATGGTTCCCTTGGCTCTATTTATCGACAATGACACTGTTGCACTTTGCTAGTATTACAGAATCTATACATGAACGTCCAGATCTAGAATGGGAGTCTATGACAATAATCTACAATTGATTATCATAATAATCTAATTGAATTTGATATCTAGAGCTGTCAAACCTCTAATCAAATT
The DNA here is from genome assembly GCA_021234155.1 of Isoetes taiwanensis. NCBI lineage: Eukaryota > Viridiplantae > Streptophyta > Lycopodiopsida > Isoetales > Isoetaceae > Isoetes > Isoetes taiwanensis. Next base: position 3,236,192 of record JAJEKV010000108.1, on the reverse strand, counting down.
ATAATCATTGTCATTCTGACAGGAGACTCAATTTATGGCATGCAACATGAGCTCATAACTAGAAAATCGCTCTATTATTCAATCAACAAGAAGAAACATAGGGATAAACTTAGACTATTACCAATGGCTAATTTGTTTATTGGCCTACTTAATTCTTCTGGAATCTTGATTATTTTTAAATTATTAGAAGTTTCCATGCTTGTCACAACCCAGTTCTTAGTCTGTTGCCCATGTAGACTATGAATTAGTATAAACACAAATAAATAGGTCAGTGTAATTAAATAATTAAATATCTATTGCTTACGACCACAATACTCATCGCAGAAAAACCCTATTGAAGTTGAATTCCTATAAAAACCTTGTGACCCAACCATTGGCTGCCCCCTTGATCCTTTTTGCTTTGCAAGCTCTTGAAGCTTGCTATAGCATGGCTTGTCAACTTCAGCTGCAATGCATTCTTCTTCTCCATTAGGCTTTGTGACATAAACCTGCAACATAGCACCAATAAATAAGAATCGGGAAATAACATCCTCAAAATGATATCCAAATAGTGCTTTATACCTTTCAGTTTTCGAAAAAGCATTTGAACAACCTCAAGCCTTGCCCCAAAATCCAGAGTTGTTTCGAATAGTATACTGTCACCTTGGCATGTTGGAGCCGAGGTGGCATATTGGAACGCACGTGGCATGTTTGAGCCACCTTGGCATGTTGGATCCTAGGTGGCATGTTGGAGCCCTCGTGGCATGTTTGAGCCACCTTTTCATGTTGGAGCCCACGTGGCATGTTTGAGCCTTGATAAATTCCTCACTTCTTTTCCTCTGGATTCCAAAGCCAAAATCAAGACAACTGCATCGACCAATAATGTCATATAGAAGTCAACCTTTTTTTTTGTTTTTTTTTGTTTTTTTTTTTTAAGAATGAGTCATACGCATGTCACAATGAGCACAAGCATGCAAAAATATGGCCTCTGATGTTGACTAACTGCAACAAACGATCTGCAAACCTTTCCATTGTTGGTAGAGTTTCAACTATAGGAGATATAACAAGTGCAGGAATAAAAACAGGGTAGCCTAACTGGATTTTTATGTGTTGTTCAAATAAAATCGACACTTCTTTGCAGAAACAGACTAGCAACAAGAGCACGCTACAATCACCACAGCCATGAACCAGGTAAGCGGAGTCAGAAAAAAAAGAAAAGAGTGTTTTGCAGAACCAAATTCAAAGCTCAATCAAGACCTCTTTTTCAAAGCCGATCATATGAAATAGAAAAAGAAATGCTGGAAATGTTCTTAAAATACATACCTCTAGTCATCTGGCATTTGCACGTGCAGCTATATTTGCTTAATGAAAGTTGCATAGAAGCTTTCTTTTGTCTAAAAAGTCCAGCCCATCCTTAGCAGGCTTTCGTAAATTCTTTTTTCCACCCTAGCACTAAAGAGCGCCAAGCAACAGAAAGCTTGCATTGTTCGGGTAAGGTGGTCTAGCGTCGGGGTTTGTGGGTTCCCCGACGCGCTCGTCTTCCTCGTCCTCTGCTTCTACCTCCTCTTCTTCCTCCTCTGCTTCCTCGTCTTGACGAGGTTCTTCAATGACGACGGTCCGGCGAGGCCCGTCGTTCCTTCTCTTCGTCCTTCTCTCCTGCTCCCTCAGCTCCCGCTCGCGCTCCCTCTTCTTCCTCGCAGCCTTCTCTTCTCGCCACTCTGCAACCTTTTCCTTGCCCTTCTTCTTTGGTGCCGAAGGGCCCGCCTCCTGAGTTTGGTGCTGTGGCTGCTCTTCGACCTGCTCTTCCACCTCGGTGTCCGATGAGGGCCCAAAGTGGCGGGGCTCGCCGGTTCTCTGGGTACCTGCCGACGAAGAGCTGCTGCTGCCGCTAGGTGCCTCCTCCTCGGCGTCGTGGAAGGTTTCATTGCTGCTGCTGGAGGGAAACTCCTCTTCCCCCTTCTTAGGTCGAAGGTGCTCCGGAATTTTCTTCATTATGTCATCCATTTGCTACATCGCCATCGAGGCGTGGGTGTTTCGTTGTACTTCCTTCTTTCTGTTTGGTTCGAGCCATACTTGGCCGGTCTAGAAAACGGGTGGCGTAAAAGGCTGAGCAAGAGAGAGATGGTGGAGGAAAGGGTTGGAGGAAATCGGTAGAAGCTTCGATTTGTTTCTCCTTCCGTGTGGCTTGGGCTTGGGCATCTTTGGCACCTTCGAGGCGTTAACACGTCTATCAATCTGTCGGGTAAAGTTAATGCTAATCGTTTGTATGATATTTATAAGTAGTACATCGTAGGAATCTAGGGCCTATAAGAGCGGGGAGCAAATTCTCATTTGTGTTACGATCTAAGCTATGGAGGTGTCTAACAAGAGCCATATGCCTCATATTGTGGCATTTCCTTTCCCAACACAGGGGACACATTAATCCCATGCTAGTTCTCAGGCCAACGTTTAAGCGACTCATTTGGGTTTTGCATTACATTTGTGAATAGCAATATCAATCATGCTAGGCTGATGGAAAGAGGAGATCGATTTTAGATGCAGAGCGTAACCGAAGATCAGATTTGTTGGAATTCGATGGTTTAGATTGTTTGTCTCGGGGAATGGAATGGGAGTGAGGGAAGCCATAGGCGCTTCTAACAAACATGAAGGGGCCTTTCCGTGAGTTGGTTGATAACATGATCCGTGATGGACCGGTGTGTTTGTTGTATACTATGTGATACCATGGTTGGATGGACCCAAGACGTTGCAAATGAGTTTGACATACCATTGGTCGCTTATTCTACAACTTGTGCTACCAATGATCTCATAGCTTCTTCATTGCCTCAACTTATGGACCAAGGATCGTTCCTCTCAATTTCAAAGGTAGATCTGTTACCCTTTCTCCCAAAATGCAAAGTGGAACATTTTTTCCATCTTCCTTGCATAATGAAGCTTTGTTCTGCACAAACAAATCATGACCCCCATCGACCAATGGACTTCTTTTTCCCCTGTTTTTTTTTTCAAATGCGGTGACTACATGGAACCTAACCATCGTGATCGCTTTGTATTCACGGTATCGGACCTCTGCATCCTATCGACTTCCATTTGCATGCCGTATGAAGCATCGGATCAACTCACATGCGTGACACATATACCAAAGTTGCCGAGGCGATTTTGTTTTGGTGAATTCCATAGAAGAACTTGAAGAAAATGCTGTTGAAGCCATGAGGAATATTGCCTCTAACTATCTCCCCATTGGTCCAGTTCTACCCATTGTTTACACTGATTCCAAGCAGAGGCACTTGTCTGCTGAAGAAACCAAGTGCATAGAATGGTTAAATGGCCAAGACCCTAACTCTGTATTATATGTCTCGTTTGGTTCCCACCAGAGAACATTTCGGAGTTACGAAGTTTTCTAGGGTTAGCAACGTACTACCACAAATTCGTACCCAAATTCTCTAAAGTTGTAGCTCCTCTCACTGATCTTTTGAAAAAAGATCAAAATTTTGTGTGGGAAAGAGAGCAGCAAGAGGCGTTTCGGCGCATTAAGGACTTGCTAGTGAGCAGTCCTGTATTAAAAGTACCGGATTTGAATCAAACATTCAAGGTCTATACTGACGCTTGCGAGCAAGCGTTAGGGGCAGTATTGATGCAGCAGGGACATGTAGTGGCTTATAAAAGTCGGAAACTGAGTCCTGTGGAAAGGAACTACACAACCTATGAGCAAGAATTGTTAGCCATTGTGCATGCTTAAAGACTTGGAGGCACTACTTGCGTAGTGGGATGAGCCAAGAGCCGCGCAAGTTTATCGTCTATACCGACCATAAACCATTGAGGTTCTTGCAGAGTCAAGCCGAGATTAGCCCGAGACAAGCTAGGTGGCTAGACTTCCTCCATGAGTTCCATTTCTCCATTGAGCATACCCCTGACAAAAATAATCCAGTTGCCGATGCGCTATCAAGGGTTAAGCATATAAATACCTTAACAAAGTGATCTTATACAAAGGATCAAGGATGCATATCCGGAGGATCAACAAGATCCAGCGATGGCCATGGATCGTATCGGACCGGGGAAGAGCCTCGACCGGGTAGTCGGGCTTGGAAGGAATTAATCAAGATCGAATCCAAAGCCATTTGGGTGGATTAATTTGGAAGGGACTGCAGGTGACTCCAGTTGAGACGATTATAAAGCCTGAAGGAGGAATTCGATGGGGGAACGGAATTGGGTCTCAAGAAGAGAAGAGTCGGTTCTGCTGCCAGAGTAAACTATTTGGATCGAGACTTGGACCACGAGGTCGCTTTTAGCGGCCAGAGGTCGAGTGGTTGTGGCCACGGTCAGGTTAGCACGCCAAGGGTCCGGGATTTGGCCTTTGGGCAGCTACCGATATTCATCCAAGGAGAAATTATCGGAAGGATCCGATCTGGCCGAGAGTGCTCCACATAGGAGAGCCAATGTGATCAATGAGGGGATCTGGGATCCGTGGTGTGGAGGAAACTGATCGGTGTATCTCACGCAGGCAAAGATTACTCAAGGGAAAATGTTTTGCCGTAACATCCAAAGATGTTCTTTTTATGCTTTCTTCATGAAGTCTCACCTTGTACGACATCTAACCATGTGCGGCTCCGTAAACAAAGTATAAGTCAAAGATGCACATTCTCTAGAAATTTCAAAACTATAAAATTGAAAAATTGCTTTCACCTTATATACATTGCACAAAACATTTCTTATAACTCCCATAGGTTGTACCTTCATTTGATTGATTGTCGGCTCCATCATTCAATCCAACTTGAAGCATTATATGGTAGGCATTACATTTCAATTGGTACGTGATCTGTGTTGGCTCCTTTTATTAAATATCCATTGATACTCACATCATAAAAGAAATGGTTGGATCTTTGACCGCCGAAATGGTGGCTCTATTATATTCTTGTTTCTATTATTCGATAGAATTTGTTGGACTAAAATTTCTATTTTTTTCTTCCTTCTAACTCTTGCAACAAATTAGGATAATAATGCATCAATTGCTCAAGAGTAAGTGTGATTTTAGTAGCTAAAACTATTAAAAAATGAACCTTCTATAATTAGATGAACAAGCTGGAGATTGAACCCAGGACCTCTTGCTTGCAAGCCAAGTACTCTAACACTTAGCTGCCGACCCTTTGATGGGCTTTCAGCACCCCTCCCTAAGTCATTCTTCATATGTGCCCATTACACATCCTCCAACATTCCAACATTCCCCCTTAATGGGCACACCAGTCCATTCCAACCTTCACCACAATCCACATGCTCCCTCCTCCTGCAACTCCACCACCTGCAGGAGTTGGGCTTTCCACTGGCCAAGCTTTGCTCATTTTCATCCCGGGGACTGTCCCGGTGCAGTTAAGCACCCTTTCCTTGGGACCATGGCTCTAATACCATATTTAGAAATAAACCTTCTATGATTGGGTGGACAGGCTGGGGATCGAACCCAAGACCTCTTGTTTGCAAGCCAAGTACTCTACCATCGAAGCTACCGCCCTTTGATGGGCTTTGGCACTCCTCCACCGAGTCATCCTTCATATATGCCCATTATACATGCTCCAACATTCCAACAAAACTTGGCGATCACATCATTTTCATTATGAGTGTCCTCCTCCACTATATAGAAGGTGTCGATATGGGCTGATTTTCTTCTATTCTATAAACTGTTATGTGGGTAGCACATTGAATTGCACCTTCTTAGGTGCTGACACCTTTAAAGCTTGTCCCGTCAAAGCCTTTGGCAAAGAGCTCTTAGTCTTCTCCGCTATCGGCACTACTCTTTGTTCTTGGACCATCCTTTTTGATCTTGTACCCGTATTTGCTTCTCCATTTTCTTCTTCTTACTGAAATGTGTCATTCTCCACCTCAACAAATTCATAATTCCTCTTGATTTTGCCTTCTCTTGCTTCTTAAGTTCCTCAATAAGAGGATTTTTAATATACTTTGCATCTTGAATGTGAGCATCATTATTAGGAAGAGGTCTCGACTCAAACACTTTCGCCTTTGGTGGATACTTATTGTTTGCCCATTCCGGTTTCGTGAATTTTCCAACAACTACTCTTAGCATGCTTAAATTTATCATATAACTTGCAATATAATTGAACCTTACTTGGATACCATCACTGCTTTGGCTGCACCATTTGTGTGATAACCATTGGTAAAACGGACTTTTTGTTTGATAAAAAGATACAGGCCTTAAGTATACCTTTCGGAAAAGGAAAAGCATTGAGATAAATATTCAATGCAAAGATATTCAATAGTTGTATATCCAAGAGACCTTCACAATTGTTCCTATCTCATTACCACCCCAAACAAAGATGCAAAGAATAGCACAATCTCCTTAAATTTTTTCAACAAGAGCTACCAAGGCTGAGAGTAAATTAAAATATTATAAAGCACAAACTTAACTACATGTATCGGTCTAGCCATAATGCCTTTGTAAGCCCAATATGATTTGATCCCAAGCCTAGAAGACATAAACATTAATCCCAAATGGGATGCCCAATAATCTAGTACTGAACTAGAAGGTACGACCTTTCAAGGATAAGCATTCGCTGCAGGTGGAGAATTATGTGTCGAAATAACACTACATTTTTGCCAATTCATCAAGCACCCAAAAGCAACCGGTTCGGGAAGTAATCTACGTATAGCTTTTCAATTTTTGAGTATCTTTAGATTTAGTAGAAAAGTTTTTTACAAGGTCTTGTGATCTACTCATAGCTTTTCAAAATTTGGGTATCTTTAGATTTGATCTTGATTAGAAATTTCGAGCATCTTTAGATTTCTCTTTGTTTTGATTTCGATGTACTAATGCAATGGGAACATACTAACAACATGGAAAGGGGTCGCCAAAATGAATGCGAATGTCATTCGGTCGCCGACACCGCACCTCCCTACAACTCGGAATGGAAAGGGGGAGAACAATTCAGGGAACAACAAATTTTACAGGCTATAACAGGTAAACATCTCTTTGTGTTCCCTCTTCTTCTACGTTCCTATTTCACCCTAAACCGGCCATATATTTATTGTTCTTGCTCTAGTTATGGATTCGACATGCGGTATTGAAGACCTAATCAAGCATCTTTTTAGCATGGATTGCCCCATGTAAGATTTTTATGAAAGGTACCATATTATGCAACCGCGGCTTTAAATCCCTTTCTTTCTTTCTTTCTTTCTTTTGTTTCTTTGGCAAAATGAATGCACGAATCTTCATGCTTTTGGTTCTCAGATTGGCGTGGAAAAAAGAGGCTTCCTCCTCGCTTTTGAGAACCAAGTTACTCTTTAGTGTAGCAAGAAGGTCATCAAAATCCGTGTAAAATGGCAAACAAATTGAATTTTCGACCTGCATGCAGACTATAGTTAGCATCTACAAAATAAAATTACAAAAATAACCTCCTATACACAGAGATTAGGCGTCGAATCGAGCCAAGAAATGCCTCAACAGTAGCATTACCGGCTCCATTACGACCTGGAAACCATTAGTTAGCATCCGCATGTCATCAAAACCACGTAATATCATCCGCAAAACCTCGTAATATCATCTGCGTGATGTCGATCAAAGAAGGCTACATGCCTTGCATTACAACCGCTAAAACAAAATGACCAAGAAAAAAAGACAATGAAACACCAAAATGAAGGGATCAAAACATAAAAGATGTCTATGCCTCCTTGCGCCAGAGTTTTCCCTTTCTGACGAGCTATGGCCTTGGCTCTACGAAGACAAAATGATGGAGCAGGAGGCCTAGGAGGTTTCTCCTTTTGCGCCATAGACGGACCTCCGCCTTCGTCGAAAACAGGGGAGGACAAAAAGGGGGTAAAATTTGGCTTCCCCCTTCCATGTTGTGGTGGCATGGCCACCGGTCCCACATTCCGGTAGCCGGGTGACCCGCTCCGGGGCTCCGGCCAGCGGCGGTGCCCTGGTCCCACACCGGAATGTGGTCCCGGTGGCCATGCCACCATACAACATGGCAACTAGCCACCTTCTGCCTTGGAATAGAAAACGGCTCAAGGATTCCGCTCAAGCGGTCAGCTGCAGGTAAGCATCAGGTCATCCTCCAAGTTGCCGTGTTGTGGCGACCTAGAAGTGGGTCGTCGATTCCAAACCCGCTCCCAGCTCCTGCCGATTGCGAATCCCCTGGAATCAGCTCTCCACTTTCCATGCCGCCATAGAAAAAAGCTCCATTGAGCGAGAAGGCGGCATTTTCCTGTATGTGAATCCTAGTTGTAGAGGTGGCTTCTCATGTCGATTGTACTTGAATGAAGACGAAAAAGGAAAACGCAACATCACCATTTTCCAAGTTAGAGAAGGACGAGTTGGACTACTAATATCAAGCGTACACGGCGAAATAAATTAATGAATGGGAATTGGAACCATTTCTTTATTGAACGTGTCCAAGAATTTCCAGGTGTATTGTTTGACAACATAAGACAATGAAAGAAAGTTGTGATGTGAACAAGTCTCTTATGTGGTCCTAGTCCTACCATATTAAAAGTTAAAGAATCTAAAAACAATTGAGCCCATTGCTTCCTTGGCAGCCTTGGAACTTGCTGGACGTCTCAAGAGAAGAGTCGTGTTTCCGAGACCGATCCTGACAAAGAAATGAGTCCCGTCTTGACCTAGAAACAGATACGGAAGATGGAACCCTTCAATTTAACGGATGTAAAATAATCTATGGGCCAGCTAGAAGCCAAAACATTTCTATCGAGTAGAAGCTTCTGATTTGTTTCTCCTTCGTGTGGCTTGGGCTTGGGCATGCTGGCACCTTTCAGGGCGTTAACACGTCTATCAATCTGTCAGGTAAAGTTAATGCTAATCGTTTGTATGATATTTATAAGTAGTACATCGTAGGAATCTAGGGCCTATAAGAGCAGGGAGCAAATTCTCATTTGTGTTCTGATCTAAGCTATGGAGGTGTCTAACAAGAGCCATATGCCTCATATTGTGGCATTTCCTTTCCCAACACAGGGACACATTAATCCCATGCTAGTTCTGTGCCAACGTTTAAGCAGCTCATTTGGGTTTTGCATTACATTTGTGAATAGCAATATCAATCATGCTAGGCTGATGGAAAGAGGAGATCCTGTTTTAGATGCAGAGCAGAACCTGAAGATCAGATTTGTTGGAATTCCTGATGGTTTAGATTGTTTGTCTCCAGGAATGGACGGAGTGAGGGAAGCCATAGCTGCTTCTAACAGCATGAAGGGGCCTTTCCAGGAGCTGGTTGATAACATGATCCGTGATGGACCAGGTGTTTGCTGTATACTATGTGATACCATGGTTGGATGGACCCAAGACGTTGCAAATGAGTTTGACATACCATTGGCTGCTTATTCTACAACTTGTGCTACCAATGATCTCATAGCTTCTTCATTGCCTCAACTTATGGACCAAGGATACGTTCCTCTCAATTTCAAAGGTAGATCTGTTACCCTTTCTGCCAAAATCCAAATTGGAACATTTTTTCCATCTTTTTCCTTGCATAATGAAGCTCTGTTCCTGTACAAACAAATCATGACCCCTGTACTGACATTTTTCTCTGTTTTTTGTTTTTCAATGCAGCTGACTACATGGAACCTAACCATCGCATCGCCTGTATTCCTGGTATCAGACCTCTGCATCCTATGCAGCTTCCATTTGCATGCCGTATGAAGCATCAGATCAACTCACATGTCTGTGACACATATACCAGGTTGCCAGAGGCAGATTTTGTTTTGGTGAATTCCATAGCAGAACTTGAAGAAAATGCTGTTGAAGCCATGAGGAATATTGCCTCTAACTATCTCCCCATTGGTCCAGTTCTACCCATTGTTTACACTGATTCCAAGCAGAGGCACTTGTCTGCTGAAGAAACCAAGTGCATAGAATGGTTAAATGGCCAAGACCCTAACTCTGTATTATATGTCTCGTTTGGTTCCATAGCCTGCCTGTCAAAGCTCCAAATAGAGCACCTTTTGTCAGGTCTACAGGCAGCAGAGCAGCCCTTTTTGCTGGTAATGAGGGATTCATTAGTATTTGGACTCTGTGGAAATTTCTACTCAGATTTTCTAGATGCAACTAAGGATTTTGGTTATATAACATCTTGGGCTCCTCAAATGGAGGTGCTGGGACACTCTGCTGTAGGAGGATTTTTGAGTCACTGTGGATGGAATTCTACACTGGAAAGCATATATAATGGAGTGCCAATGCTGGGATGGCCATGTATTGCAGAGCAGAATCTGAACTGCATGTTACTGGTGGAAGAATGGGGGGTTGCATATGGATTCAAGGAAAGGGAAGATAGAATTATAGAGCAGAAAGAGGTGGAAGAAAAAGTGAGAAAGCTAATGCAGAAAGAAGAGGGTCAAGTATTGAGGAAAAAAATGTGGGAAATGAGAGACAAGGTTAGACAGGCAGTACAAGAAGGGGGATCCTCTAGATCAAATCTAGAAACTTTCGCCAATGCACTTAAAGCTAACAGCGCCAGACTGTCTGTCAGAAGGAAAATTGGAGAGGAGAATCAGGAGATCATATCACCTCCACCTGCAGTCCTCCATTCATGCGAAATTGCTACAAATTGCTGACCTACATTGAATGCTATGATAACTGACATGTAGAGGTAGTTCTTTTTGTCTTATTTATAGTGTTGTGATATGCTTGTCCATGTTCACTCATGGTCCTTGAAGAAGAACGCTAAAGCAATGTCATTTAATAATCCCAAAAAAAAGTACATTCTTTGATTTTGGTACATTTGTTGAAAGGTAGGTCCACATTGTAGGAGTCATTGCCTCATTTTCCTGTCAAAGATTGTGGAAAATATTATATATTCTTGTATAATATAAGTGTCACTCTAGGTGACATTCTCGGAGTAGAAACATGATGATGCGCGGAGGCAGGAAGGCCTGTTGGCACTCTGAAAATGTCATCGTGAGTGACATTCGTAAAACGTGGAAGCATGTTTGCGTTCTTCGGGCAGTAAAAATTTCCTGGAGCTTCAGAATGAGAGGTAAAAGCTTCAAAAAATAAGAGGTAAAAGCTTCAAAATGAGAGGTAAAAGCTTCATAAAACAAAGTAAATTCAAGAATGGCTTTGGAATGTAATGTAAATCCAAGAACTCCTGTAACTATTGAACTGATTAGCATTTTAGGACATAAACTGTGCCACATGGTGCAGTATTGGATGAGAAGGTGAAACCAGGCGAGGTGCGGAGCCTGGTTGACATCCCAGGAATGTCAAGTAAATGAACATGCCTGTAACATGGAGACCACTTAGTCGTCCATTCTATGACACGTGTCAAACATGCAACGGCTAATGCCAAGAATATTAGTAAAGAAAATCACAATGTAAGTAAAAAAAACCAGAATGCAGAGATTCTTGGAAATGAAACTTGCCACGTGGCAATATATCACTGGATGATGGGATAGAATGGAGACTAGGTGGTTTTTACGTTAGTATCTTATTGGCCTTTCAATGTTCTTTCATTGCGCTTATGTATGAGTTCAGAGTTCGAGGGATCACATTCTGGTGTGGACGAGTGGGGCCTCGCAACCAGAGTTAGCCGAGAGAAGGTAACCGCCCATGTTGGAATATAAGATCTAAGATTTTTCACTCGGAGCCTACATTTTTTTAAGCTCCAGCGATGGTGACGCCTCTCGCTTCCCTCCATTCTTGTAGCAGCTTTTAGGTTTAAGCAAGATTGAGCCTATGCTTGTTGCAAATGGTTTAGTTTTGCAAGGACCTAGCATGTTTTTGGCATAAGGAAGAAGATCTGAGGGCAAAAATCTGCCATTTTGCACAGGTCTGAAACAACAAAACGAAGAATGGGATTTCTAAAGGACTGACATGGAAAAATCCAAACTCTTCTTTTGTATACCAAAAGAGCAATTAAAAATAGGATGATTCAAGTGTAGAACATGGATCAAGAACTTGGTTTTGATGCAGACAACAACGAAACCCTTCAGAGGAAGTTCTAGAAGCTTGAAGGAGAGTCGGGAATCGTGCCATAGCCAGAAGCTTTATGTGGCTGCCATTTTGCTCTCTCTCTCTCTCTCTCTCTCTCTCTCTCTCTCTCTCTCTCTCTCTCTCTCTCTCTCTCTCTCTCTCTCTCTCTCTCTCTCTCTCTCTCTCTCTCTCTCTCTCTCTCTCTCTCTCTCTCTCTCTCTCTCTCTCTCTCTCTCTCTCTCTCTCTCTCTCTCTCTGGGTACCCCCGCTACATAAGACATAAGGGCATGGAATTAGTGCCACTTCACTTCATCGTGCGATCCAGTTCAAGTATGGGAGGGTGTGTCGTGGACATACTCAAACATAGAGAGGAAAGATTGAAACAACAAAGGCGTAGAGGAGATAGAGATAGAGGAGCCCAATGTGTTATTTTCAGAGGATGCTTTGGATGATATATTCTATAACTTTGAATGTAATATGTAACGCGTCTCATAGACACGGCGGTCTCGAGGGCCTTAATAATAAATTTTTCATTTCATTTCATTTCTCTCTCTCTCTCTCTCTCTCTCTCTCTCTCTCTCTCTCTCTCTCTCTCTCTCTCTCTCACACACACACACACACACACACACCCCCACCCCTTTTTGGCCTAGGAGGCTTGCCCCCCCAAAAAAAAAAAAAAAATGGACAACAGCAATTCCTGCAATTCTAGCCTATCCACGTTTCATGGCACGTTAGACAAAACTCCTGAACATCGTTGGATCACAAATTACTTACATCAACAGCTAGAAAAATTAGAACGCTTTGCACACTTCGACCTGTTCGAGTTGTTGATTGCAGAAGTTTTGCTCATAGAAAGTTCATAGAAGCGAGGTGAATTGGCTTGGCATTTCAAGGCCAATCTGTTTGCACCTTGATTTCCATCGGGGCTTTTTCCCCACGGTAGCTTATTCTTGTTTGATCAATATTTGAGTTTTCTTGCATTCTGTTTGATAATTGCAATTTATGATTCCGACCGTGGTTCCCTTCTGTAAAACCTATAGAATTCTCATTATTATTAGCATGCACAAGGTTCTTCACTAGACATGTCTGGACTCCGGCCATCTTCATAACATATTAGATTTGGTCAATGTCCAGAACAACTTTGCACTGGTCCTCATCCTGCAAAATCTTCTAATTTCCAAGCATTAACAGAAATTGCTGCAAGGATTTCAAATTAGCTCATGTGCCAAAATCTTAGCTCGAATTATGCATTTTACAGAATCTGTGGAGCATGGAAGTAGGAATATGCAGTTATGCAGTTTCCAAAGTTTCCACTCCACAAGATGTGCTTATAGAGCACAAAAGCTTCATTGAATTGCCTAAAAGCTTCATTGTGATTCTTCTGTCTGAAGTAATGCCTCAGCATGCCTCATGGTTGTTCTTACAGTGTGCTCCACTGGGGAAGAGGCAACGAATTAGCTTTTCTACATAGTTTTTTTTTTTTTACGTGACATTTACATAGATTGTGCATTTTCTACGATTTCCTATAGTCTGGTCTGATCACTTTTGGGTTTCATATTAGTTCGTAAACTTGAATCCTCAACTGGCTATCCTCAACAAAAAATAGCAGGAGGATGCTGTCCTAATTAGTTGAACAACAAGAGCTAAACCTTAAAATAAGCAGTAGACAATCTGAAAATCCAAAAAATAATTTTGATTATTATGAGCAATATTGCAAACTGAGAATTACATCACAACATACTGCCTTCAATTAAAAAGAATTACATCACAACTGACTATACAAGTAGAAATCAAGTTAATCAGTGAAGATGACCACGCTAATCTTGAGGTGGAGAAGGAGATGGAGCAGAAAGAGCCAGTAGCATGGCAAAAAAAAAAAGAGTGGCCAGAGCAATAGTTTTATATGTAAGCACGACATAGAAACACGTACTGTCAAGATGCCCAAGTTAACTACAAATAGAACAACGAGAAACATGAGAGGGAGAGAAACAGCGGACAAAGAAGAAGTAGTAGCGGAAGAATGGAACCGGCATTGGAGGCACTGGTCATGAGCAAGTTTCGTAGCTTAATGCAGGCATCTAAATTCCTTAGCATTTAATCTTAGGGTTTGAGAACCATCTAAGTGAAGAGCTACCTTATAATCATGTTGGTCTGCTACTACCACAAACTTCATCAGTGGCTCTGTTAGATGCTTACAATCTTCGCGCATTTGAAAGACGTCATCTGGAATAGGTTTACTCATCAAGGATAAACGTCTGAATCCAGGAAAATTTCGTCTTCCATGGCTGCAACAAACTCGTAATAATAACGAGTAGAGTCTCACTCAGAAGTCGGTGTTGGTAGCAAAGCTTTCTGCCCGAGTCCCCTTTAAAGGTGATCTAACTGAGAGTGCAAAGGCATCTGCTGAGTCAAGATGAATTGAAAGTTGTTTAAGGTGGAGATTGCATTTCTTAGAGCAACTGGGTCAAGAGATATAAGAAAGGAGCTAAAAAGGGGGCATGAAACACTGGAGTAGGCGAAGGACAAAGAGGCAAGAAAGTAGAGGTAGGGCAAGCTGTAGGAAAAGAAGATGGGGGAAAATGTGCAGAGGTACGAAAAGTTGGGAGGGAACATGCATGGAAGGGTAAAAGATGGGATAGGTACGAGATGGAACGTATGGTAGGGTAAAACGAGGCAAAACCCCATGGCCAGAAAGTAAATAGAAGGCATGCTATAATGGAGTGATGGATGGCGAAGTGGTGGACAAGGAGGGCTTAGACGTCTTCAAATCGAAAGAAAAGGACGCCTCCTGAGATCTCGGGTTCCAGCATGACGAGGTAGGCAAGATGGAACATAGAGGAAGAAGGTGTCGAAGAAGACCCAAAAGTAGGATGAGAAGATATAGGGGGAACCATCTAATTATATATATAGGATTAGACAGATAGACAGACAGACGGACAGATGGACGGACGGACGGACGGACAGACAGACAGATAGATTACCAAAAAAGCTAAGCTCCATGAACATTCTGCGTAATAACCCATTTGACTGACAAGGTCAGTAGATTATTGTGCAGACCCACAAAGGGAAGACTTGACCCCCCTTAAATAACAGGTCGAGCAATTTAGCCCCACACATCAATATCCAGCGCATTGTTAATTCAAGAGAAGACTTGGTAGGTTATTGCTCTAAGAGGTATTCTTCATTTTAACTCCTCAATATCTGATGGCCATAAGCACATGTATCTTCATAAAGTGAGACCTCAAGGTTTGACATCCACAAGCACATGTAACTTGAAGAGTTATAATTTAAGAGTGTATCAAGCACAGGTAACTTGAAGAGTTGTAATTCAAGAGTGTATCAATATGTCAATTCTGATATGACCTACAAAATTGTTCACAAGTAAAAACCAACTTTTATGCTTAGAGTTGAAATTTGAAGCATGGCCGTTGAATTTCAATATGTCAATTCTGAAATGACCCACGAAATTGTTGACAAGTAAAAACCAACTTTTATGCTTAGAGTTGAAATTAGAAGCATGGCCATTGAATTTATTGCACCCTTTGAAAGCTTTGATTGTGAAGGCTTGCATTTGAGAAGTTCAACTTGGATTGAGTATCATTTTCACACCTTTATTATTATTTTCTCAAATAAAAAAGACACAAATTCATGCAACAGCAAAACAATCCTATTTTATGTTCCATGAGAATATTTATTCTCATCAATGCCTCAATATTTAAAGAGACTAAAATAGTGAGAGATTGTCTTGGGGAGGCATAGGTTCTTGGCAGCATGTGCAAGTGTGTGTACAATTTCAATAGACGAGGGATTTGGACGTTAGAAATTTATGAATATTACAATGGCAGATGTGAGACGCACAATATTTCAACTTTATGTACAATATTTCAACTGCAATGAGTTATTAAACGAGAGTGGGTGAGAGCATAGGACTTGGTTTAGAAAATCATGTGCTATGTATAGATGAAACTCTGTTTGGCTTGTATATAGATAAAGTAGAAGACTGGCTGCGAAGACAAGGAGGTGTAGGAGCAATATTAGAAAAACTTTGGGCATTGCGAATAGATGGCGATGCCAAGAAGAAATTTTACAAAAATGAAATAAATGCTATAGACACATATGAAGAGCAAAATTATCTAAAGCATGATATCAGAAGAGGATTACACAAGCTAATCTCGCAAATTAGGTTGAGCTTCCACCATCGTGCAATAGAGACCGGGAGATGGCAGGATACTCCCCCTAGTGAACGTCTTGGCCCATGTTGTATAGCTGACCCACATGTTGAGACTGAACAGCACACACTTTTAGCATGTCCAGCATATGAACATATACGAGAACATGTATGATACATTATGGAGTCTATTGCATATCACCTTGGAGAAATATATAGAATAGAATAGAATAGTTTTTTTAACAAAGGAAGGAAGGAAGGAAGGAAGGTACTTTTATCGTCCACGGAGAATAGCCAGGGATGTATTGAAGGAGAGAGCTGACACTATCTTTTTGTATGAACACATGAGCGTACTTGAAGCAAATGGTGCCGCAGGTATTGTCCTAAAAAGCATGCTTGTTGCTTAAGGTAAGCATGCCCTGACTAGAACTAGGCTCATCTTAACAGGCTCGCCATGCCTTTATCAGGTGAATTTGCCTGTCTTGGCACATTATCTATAATATAAAATACAACATGAAATTTTACGAATCGAAACCACATGCATCCAAGTGGAAGGGGGCCTGGCTATTTTTTCTTCCCATATTGCAGTAATATGGGGCCCAAGCTTTGGCATGACAAATGCCAACTGGCGCGATATAAAGGCGCGTACACTTGCACTTGGACACTAGCAATGTGTGAGCCATATAAAGGCTCGTACACTTGCACTTGGACACTAGCAATTTATGAATATACCCTTCAGAGATGAGATGCAACACGTATCGATAAAAAAAACTACTGGGAGGAGGGGTCGGTGATAAGGAGAGTGAGAAGTTCGGGGACTCCTTCTAAGTTAAAATTGAATAGTATCTCAAACTGGAGAAGAACGTTCTATTTTGTATCATATGGCAAGAGGCTAGTTGGTTGGTATATAAAATGAGATACTCAACCAAGATGGGGGCAAAGGAAAGGAGCCAACATGGAGAACACCAAAAGGCCTCACATTGTGGCATTTCCTTTCCCACTTCAGGGCCACATTAATCCTATGCTTCTATTGTGCCAACGTTTATGCACCTCATTTGGGTTCCAGATCACATTTGTAAATAGCAATATCAACCATTCCAGATTGCTCGAAACCAGAGGATCTGCCCTAACGGATCCAACCCTAGGTATCAGATTCGTCGGCCTGCCTGATGGCCTCGAATGCCTCTCTCCCGGCATGGACGGGCTCAGAGAAGCCGTCGCTTCCTCTACCAGCATGAAGGCCCCGTTTCAGGAATTTGTCCACCGGCTTGTTCTTGAGGGCTCCCAGATTAATTGTATCTTGTCTGATACTTTTGTGGGCTGGACTCAAGGTATTGCAAAAAGCTTTTGCATTCCTTTTGCTGCTTATTCTACTACTTGCGTTGCCAATGATCAGATTGTCTCTGTTTTGCCGCGCCTTATGGAGGAAGGATATGTTCCTTTAAACCCTAAAGGTGAGCTTCGTCTTGTTTTGTGTTTTTTTTTCTTTTGAAATGTGACTGACAGTATCTTCTTCTGTGACAAGTTTTGACAGTATCTTCTTTTCTTTTCTGCAGCTAGTTACATGGATCAAGATCACCGCATATCTTTTGTGCCTGGAATGCCCCCTTTGCATCCCCTGGAGCTTCCTTTTGCCTGTAGAATGAAGCACCTCATAAATTCACATCTCTGCAAAGCATATGCTCGGCTGCATGAAGCAGATTTTATTCTGGTTAACTCTATCTCTGAGCTTGAAGAAGATGGTGTTGACGCAATGAAAAACATTGCAGGAAACTATATGCCAATTGGTCCAGTTCTGCCTATAGTTTATACTGACTCCAAACCCAGGCCATTGCCCTCTGAACAAACCAAGTGTCTAGAATGGCTAGATAAGCAGGAAGCAAACTCCGTTCTGTATGTTTCATTTGGTTCCATAGCCTGCCTGTCAAAGCTACAAATTGAGCAGCTTTTGCTGGGGTTAAAGGCAGCAAAGCAACCCTTTTTGTTAGTGATGAGGGATTCTTTAGTGTTTGGACTGTGTGGAGATTTATATGCAGATTTTTTGGATGTAACAAAGGACTATGGCTATATAACACCTTGGGCACCTCAGATGGAGGTTCTAGGGCACTCTGCTGTAGGGGGATTTTTGAGCCATTGTGGATGGAATTCTACATTGGAAAGCATATATAATGGAGTGCCAGTGCTTGGATGGCCCTGCATGGCAGAGCAGAATCTAAACTGCATGCTACTTGTGAAGGAATGGAAGGTTGCATTGGGATTCAAGGAAAGAGAAGATGGTATTATAGATCAGAACGAAGTGGAAGAGAAAGTGAGGAGATTAATGCAGCAAGAAGAGGGGCAAGAACTCAGGAATAAAATGTTGGAATTGAGAGACAAGATGAGATTGGCAGTCGAAGAAGGGGGGTCCTCTAGATCAAATCTAGAGTCTTTTGCTATGGCAGTAAAAGAGAATTTCAAAACAAATTCTATTAAGCAGGCTAATGAAAACGATCTGCAGTGTGATGTCTACCATCCAATTCCTATCCCTGTTAGGTTCTAGGCGGCCTCATTTGTCAAGGCACGAGGATCTGCTATTGTATTTTATTGTACATTTATTTATGTCAATATGAACTTCCGTGGCATACCATCAGACTTTGATATTTAGGTTGCCTTGTATTATTAGTGGCCTATATTGCAATGCATAATGGTGAATGGACTAGCTTGTTGCATTTAGGGAGCCCATTGACATGGCATATGAATGAAGAAGAAGCTACCTATTGATCAAATATATAGCTTGCAAGAAAGCTTTTAAAAAGCTTTTACAACAAGAGCTATGGCTACAAGGTCAAGCATATTGCCATTCAGTATTTATGACGATTAGGGTCTACTCGCACCCACATGGCCATTCCGTATTTATGGGGATTAAAGAGCCACTTGCTACATCATTTATTTTTACACAACATGGCAACTGGGTTGTTTGTTCCGCCTCCAGAATGGAAAAGGGCTCAACCAGGGTCCGAAATTAGAATTTGCCCTCACCATTAAAAATGCCGGCTTACAGGCTGCTGGAAATAGAAACTTCCACGAAAATGGCCTGAAAAAATGCCGGGAATGTTTTTTGGTTATCAAAAAGTTTCGAGAATGGCCGGATTTTTCACGGTCAGACCCTCCCAATTTCGAACTCTGGCCTCAACGATTCTGCTCAAATAGTCATCTGGAGGTGATCATAGGTAATTCGCCCTTGCCACGCTGTGGCAGCCTGGAACTGGGTCGCGATTCCAGACCCATACCCCGCCCCGCTACCGCCAATCGCAAGGCCCCTGGAATCTGCTCCCCAATTTCCATGCCACTATTCAAAATGGTGGGGTTGAACTGCATTGTGGTGCGCCATACATGTGCATAATGCTAATTTGGTTCTCCATTTTGCACCACATGAAGTGGTAATTGGGTTCTTCATTCTACACGTGTTCATTGTGGTGGCGCTATGCATGTGCAAAATGGTAAATGGGGTCTTCAATCTACACAAATTGGTGGCGAGGAATCTTCACTTGACACGTGGCAACCTAAATTACGCATTTGGTGGCAAGGAATCTTCACTTGCCATGTGGCAGCTGACAATTCTTCACTTGCCACGTGGCAACTCACAATTATGCATTTGGTGGCAAGGAATCTTCACTTGCCACGTGGCACCTCACAATTACGCATTTTGTGGGAGAAAGACAAAGGGATCTCCCATTTTGCCAACATTGAAAGACCTGTTGAGGCTTGTGGGTTCCCACCGCTGTGGCAAAATGGGATCTCCCTCCATTTCACGTTCTCACAGGCGAAAGAATCAATGGGTCAATCTTTTAACCCGTAAAGGAAGTCACATTCATAAAAGGAACAAGAGACCCATCGCGGTAAATGTCGGACGTGGGCATGTTATAGCCAGCCTTAAATGGCAAAAAATCCGCTGTCCACAAAAACGCCGTGTAATGTTTTTTGGGCATGGCTATAACATGTCAGAGACACAGAATACCACGGATATGCCCGCGGCTATAACATGTCGGCGTCTGATAAATACGGTGTTCCACAAGAGACACGTAATACGTTCCATGCTTTTTAAAATAGATAACATTTTAACGTCTACGAAAATCCCAAAGGGATATGGGACGTTACAATGAATGTAAACATCCACAAAGTTAATTCTCTATTATCGTTTATTGTGGACCATTGATTTTATGAATATTCCATCTTTGATTCCAATTGGAGACACCATAACCGTCCGTTGACCCCTTGATGGGGTCAAATAGTGATTTCCATGTCAGCATATGATTTTGTGCCAATGGTTTCCAAGTCAATCTTACTGTCCTGCTCCATCGCCTCAATAGGTTGTGCTAACTAGCAAGACTGGTCTAATTAAACCCTCTGCAAGAAATCGCTATATAAAAGAAACTTCTTCCAAATGAATCACTCTATGAAGAAGCCCAACATAATGTTCCTGGAGCTCAGTTTCTAGAATTTCTTTGTTTGCCTTCAGAGAAGAGACACTGGCCGTTGGCAAATATTTAATAATTCTGCACAAACAAAGGATACAATTGAACAAGAAAAGGACATCTTAGGTGGATCCAGAAATCTTCAAACTTCGATCCAAGACTGAGTAGAATCATAGACAGTGGAGATCTATCTATGTTTGGTTCTGGTCAGGAAGAGTCTTGGATCTAGAAATGTATTTGCAAAGTTCATCCAATCGATTTTATTTCCAAAGCATAAGTTATGGCGGACACTTGGGCAGACTGGAAGCCGCTTTCAGGTTTTCATCTATTCCTACCTTTCATAGCCCTACATCAGATTCGACTTTGTGCTCCCACAGCCCTTTCACAATTGGATATGAAAAATATGCTTTTCCACAACTCTGCCCGATGCATGTGAACAACAGACTAGATGCGAATCCTAAACAATACTAAAACTTTACATCTTCAACAAGAAGAAAGAAGGTAATAGGCTCTGTGAATAAGTGACTTGCCAGATCCATCAACAAAGCCGGCTCTTCCAACTCACAACACTGAGGTATTCGTCCTGCATCTATTAGCCTCCTCCATTGCCATACCTGGCCGTTCACATTAGAAAATCCTACCGACTAAACCCTATCTGCTAGAAACGCCTATTCCGCCTCTCCTACCGACTGAACCCTATCTGCTAGAAACGCCGATTCCGACTCCTTCTATTGCGCCAATACTTCTACTTTCTTCCCAAACTATCTCCACTCTATAACCTTCGATGAATTCAAACTCATTTTCCACCGTCAGCATCCTACTACTTTGTCTACGAATACACCTGAAATACCTTTAACAATCTTATGTAAGACTGTACATTTATTACATTTTCAGCACCTTATAGCATTTTGTTTAAAATAATAAACCATCGCTTAGGCGGCGGCGACCCCAGAGCTCCAACAAGAAACCTCCAGAAGGCTTTCTGAGTTCCAGCTCAATTTAGGACTTGGATGGCACCGGAGTGGGAGTGGTTTTGACTCTGGACGCACCTTTTCTTGGCTCTGTGGCTATGTTGCTTAAATGCTTGGCTATGGCAGAACTAGGATTTTTGTCTAATCTTGCAACAAAAACTAGATGGAAAAACATGTTATGCTTTGGTGCCACCAAACCCATCACAAAATGTACAGGCAAACATCATCTGGTGCAACCTGCACTCATCGCACCATCTCCATTACTTGTTAGAGAAAGGAGAAGCGGAAGAGACAAAAATAGAAATGTAGACCAATTTTTTTTCTCTTAGCGAAAAATTCCGCCTTGTGGACTTTTACGTGGCGTAACCGCATTGGTCAGGGGGTTTTTAAAAAAAAACCCTCCCCATTGTGGTTTCCTCCATCATTGTGACGATCCTCCTTAACCTCAAGACCCTACCGCACGCTTCGGGCAGAAATCCCCATCCCGGTCCTTCAACTGCACGGGCCCTCCGTCTATCCCGCACTCGAAATGATCGTAGTGCGGAAGGGGACACGAAGGTGTCTTATGCGTGCCTTCCCCTATGGGCTCCTATCACGGAAGCACAAACATCGTCCGGAACTAGCAATACAATACAACATACTACCTCAAGGGTAGCTCATCCACATATCCATAGGTGCAAAGAACATAATCATATGCCATAAAACATGAGAGCTCCTACCCGTGGCTCCGGACGCGTAAGGAAGTCAATGACCGGATAGGCCTCAAGATAGAGCGGCATCGAGTCATAACAATGGCGGGCTGGCATAAGACAATGGCTAGGGTTGACCACTCCATCGCCCCCCCCGTGCATACTTTGCAGATGGGCTAGATCGCTCGCATGACTCTAACCTTCCCGGACACGCAATCCCATGGCATCACCCATCGGGACTACTCCGTGTTGCATCTCCCCGGGTCCGGCCGTGGTAGGAAGGGTTGCATCTCCCCTTCCCGGGTCTAGAGGCTCCACTCGGGCTAGAGAATCGCGGAGGCCACACGATCTGCACTGCCGACCGAACCCCCAAAACAAGAGCCAAGCCGACACTTGCAACTCTTGAGAGGCAGGGCGACACCATCGCCCCAGGAGGTGTCGGACCCATGCTCGGCCCACACGAGGTGACCAACCATAAGCCTAGCCCACTATGGGATCCCCCGAAGCCCCCACTCGGCGGGGATCCTCCCTCCATCTTGTCTCTAGCCCCGTTGTGTAGTGTTGAGTCACATCATAGCTTCCATAGCCCGGTGGGTTCCTATGTACAGGCCGCAACTAATAAGAACTAAGGGATCTATACTAGGAGCATACTACATATGGCCCTAGGTCTCTATCCCCCTTCCCAATACAAGAGGAGCAAACATGATCAACCAACATCCCATAACATCATATCATGATAATCATAATAAGAACATCTTAACCTAATCATACATATCTAACTAACAGTTAGGGTTCCTTGATTAGGGTTCAAGATGTTCATCAAAGGTTCTAGAATGGCTCTACTCAAGGTACAACATTTAGACCCATCTGGAGTGCTAACTTCGTATCTGTTTCTAGGTCAAGACGGGACTCATTTCTTTGTCAGGATCGGTCTCGGAAACACGACTCTTCTCTTGAGACGTCCAGCAAGTTCCAAGGCTGCCAAGGAAGCAATGGGCTCAATTGTTTTTAGATTCTTTAACTTTTAATATGGTAGGACTAGGACCACATAAGAGACTTGTTCACATCACAACTTTCTTTCATTGTCTTATGTTGTCAAACAATACACCTGGAAATTCTTGGACAAGTTCAATAAAGAAATGGTTCCAATTCCCATTCATTAATTTATTTCGCCGTGTACGCTTGATATTAGTAGTCCAACTCGTCCTTCTCTAACTTGGAAAATGGTGATGTTGCGTTTTCCTTTTTCGTCTTCATTCAAGTACAATCGACATGAGAAGCCACCTCTACAACTAGGATTCACATACAGGAAAATGCCGCCTTCTCGCTCAATGGAGCTTTTTTCTATGGCGGCATGGAAAGTGGAGAGCTGATTCCAGGGGATTCGCAATCGGCAGGAGCTGGGAGCGGGTTTGGAATCGACGACCCACTTCTAGGTCGCCACAACACGGCAACTTGGAGGATGACCTGATGCTTACCTGCAGCTGACCGCTTGAGCGGAATCCTTGAGCCGTTTTCTATTCCAAGGCAGAAGGTGGCTAGTTGCCATGTTGTATGGTGGCATGGCCACCGGGACCACATTCCGGTGTGGACCGGTGGGGCACCGCGACCGGCGGAGCCGGGAGCGGGTCACCGGCCATACCGGAATGTGGGACCGGTGGCCATGCCACCACAACATGGAAGGGGGAAGCCAAATTTTACCCCCTTTTTGTCCTCCCCTGTTTTCGACGAAGGCGGAGGTCCGTCTATGGCGCAAAAGGAGAAACCTCCTAGGCCTCCTGCTCCATCATTTTGTCTTCGTAGAGCCAAGGCCATAGCTCGTCAGAAAGGGAAAACTCTGGCGCAAGGAGGCATAGACATCTTTTATGTTTTGATCCCTTCATTTTTGGTGTTTCATTGTCTTTTCTTGGCTGTTTGTTTAGCAGTTGTAATGCAAGGCACGTAGCCTTCTTTTGATCGACATGCAGATGATATTACAGGTTTGCAGATGATATTACAGGTTTTGATGACATGCAGATGCTAACTAATGGTTTACAGGTCGTAATGGAGCCGGTAATGCTACTGTTGAGGCATTTCTTGGCTCAGATTCGACGTCTAATGCAGGTATAGGAGGTTATTTTTGTAATTTTATTTTGTAGATGCTAACTATAGTCTGCATGCAGGTCGAAAATTCAATTTGTTTGCCATTTTACACGGATTTTGATGACCTTCTTGCTGCACTAAAGAGTAACTTCTGGTTCTCAAAACAGAGGAAGCCTCTTTTTCCCTGCCAATACAGAACCAAAATGCATGAAGATTCAGGCATTCATTTTGCCAAAGAAACAGAAAGAAAGAAAGAAAGAAAGGGATTTAAGCCGGAACGGTTGCATAATATGGTACCTTTCATAAAAATCTTCTGCGGGCAATCCATGCGCAAAGATGCTTGATTAGGTCTTCAATACCGCATGTCGAATCCATAACTAGAGCAAGAACAATAAATATATGGCCGGTTTAGGGTGAAATAGGAACGCAGAAGAAGAGGGAACACAAAGAGATGTTTACCTGTTATAGCCTGTAAAATTTGTTGTTCCCGGAATTGTTCTCCCCCTTTCCATTCCGAGTTGTAGGGAGGTGCCAGGTGTCAGCACCTGAATGACATTCAGACCATTTTGGCGACCCCCTTTCCATGTTGTTAGTATGTTCCCATTGCATTAGTACATCGAAATCAAAACAAAGAGAAATCTAAAGATGCTCGAAATTTCTAATCAAGATCAAATCTAAAGATACCCAAATTTTGAAAAGCTATGAGTAGATCACAAGACCTTGTAAAAAACTTTTCTACTAAATCTAAAGATACTCAAAAATTGAAAAGCTATACGTAGATTACTTCCCGAACCGGTTGCTTTTGGGTGCTTGATGAATTGGCAAAAATGTAGTGTTATTTCGACACATAATTCTCCACCTGCAGCGAATGCTTATCCTTGAAAGGTCGTACCTTCTAGTTCAGTACTAGATTATTGGGCATCCCATTTGGGATTAATGTTTATGTCTTCTAGGCTTGGGATCAAATCATATTGGGCTTACAAAGGCATTATGGCTAGACCGATACATGTAGTTAAGTTTGTGCTTTATAATATTTTAATTTACTCTCAGCCTTGGTAGCTCTTGTTGAAAAAATTTAAGGAGATTGTGCTATTCTTTGCATCTTTGTTTGGGGTGGTAATGAGATAGGAACAATTGTGAAGGTCTCTTGGATATACAACTATTGAATATCTTTGCATTGAATATTTATCTCAATGCTTTTCCTTTTCCTAAAGGTATACTTAAGGCTGTGATCTTTTTATCAAACAAAAGTCCGCTTTTACCAATGGTTATCACACAAATGGTGCAGCCAAAGCAGTGATGGTATCCAAGTAAGGTTCAATTATATTGCAAGTTATATGATAAATTTAAGCATGCTAAGAGTAGTTGTTGGAAAATTCACGAGAAACCAGAATGGGCAAACAATAAGTATCCACCAAGGCAGCAAGTGTTTGAGTCAGTACCTCTTCCTAATAATGATGCTCACATTCAAGATGCAAAGTATATTAAAAATCCTCTTATTGAGGAACTTAAGAAGCAAGAGAAGGCAAAATCAGTAGTGAATTATGAATTTGTTGAGGTGGAGAATGACACATTTCAGTAAGAAGAAGAAAATGGAGAAGCAAATACGGTTACAAGATCAAAAAGGATGGTCCAAGAACAAAGAGTAGTGCCGATAGCGGAGAAGACTAAGAGCTCTTTGCCAAAGGCTTTGACGGGACAAGCTTTAAAGGTGTCAGCACCTAAGAAGGTGCAATTCAATGTGCTACCCACATAACAATTTCAGTCTATAGAAGAAAATCAGCCCATATCGACACCTTCTATCGTGGAGGAGGACACTCATAATGAAAATGATGTGATCAGCCAAGGTTTTGTTGGAATGTTGGAGCATGTATAATGGGCATATATGAAGGATGACTCAGTGGAGGAGTGCCAAAAGCCCATCAAAGGGCCGGTAGCTCAGTGGTAGAGTACTTGGCTTGCAAACAAGAGGTCTTGGGTTCGATCCCCAGCCTGTCCACCCAATCATAGAAGGTTTATTTCTAAATATGGTATTAGAGCCATGGTCCCAAGGAAAGGGTGCTTAACTGCACCGAGACAGTCCCCGGGATGAAAATGAGCAAAGCTTGGCCAGTGGAAAGCCCAACTCCTGCAGTGGTGGAGTTGCCCGAGGAGGGGAGCATGTGGATTGTGGTGAAGGTTGGAATGGACTGGTGTGCCCATTAAGGGGGAATGTTGGAATGTTGGAGGATGTGTAATGGGCACATATGAAGAATGACTTAGGGAGGGGTGCCGAAAGCCCATCAAAGGGTCAGCAGCTAAGTGTTAGAGTACTTGGCTTGCAAGCAAGAGGTCCTGGGTTCAATCTCCAGCTTGTTCATCTAATTATAGAAGGTTCATTTTTTAATAGTTTTAGCTACTAAAATCACACTTACTCTTGAGCAATTGATGCATTATTATCCTAATTTGTTGCAAGAGTTAGAAGGAAGAAAAAAATAGAAATTTTAGTCCAACAAATTCTATCGAATAATAGAAACAAGAATATAATAGAGCCACCAGCTCGGCAGTCCAAAGATCCAGCCATTTCTTTATGATGTGAGTATCAATGGATATTTAATAAAAGGAGCCAACACAGAATCGATACAGCCAACGAGTGAATGTAATGCCTACCATATAATGCTTCAAGTTGGATTGAATGATGGAGCCGACAATCAAAAATCAAATGAAGGTACAACCTATGGGAGTTATAAGAAATGTTTTGTGCAATGTATATAAGGTGAAAGCAATTTTCAATTTTATAGTTTTGAAATTTCTAGAGAATGTGCATCTTGGAAACTTATACTTTGTTTTCGAAATTACATGGTTAGATGTCGTTACAAGGTGAGACTTCATGAAGAAAGCATAAAAAGAACATCTTTGGATGTTACGGCAAAACATTTTCCCTTGAGTAATCTTTGCCTGCGTGAGATACACCGATCAGTTTCCTCCACACCACGGATCCCAGATCCCCCTCATTGATCACATTGGCCTGCTCCTATGTGGAGCACTCTCAGCAGACTGGATCCTTCCAGTAATTCTTCCTTGGATGAATATCAGCCGGCTGCCCAAAGGCCAAATCCGACCCCTTGGCAGTAGCAACCTGCACTGTGGCCACAACCACAGCCTCGGGCTGCTAAAACGACCTCGTGGTCCAAGTCTCGATCCAAATAGTTTTACTCTGACAGCAGAACCGACTCTTCTCTTCTTCGGACCCAATTCCGTTCCCCCATCGAATTCCTCCTTCAGGCTTTATAATCGTCTCAACTGGAGTCACCTGCAGTCCCTTCCAAATTAATCCGGCCGGTGGCTTTTGGATTCGATCTTGATTAATTCCTTCCAAGCCACGACTACCGGATCGAGCTCTTCCGGGTCCGATCACGATCCATGGCCATGTTTGGATCTTGTTGATCCTCAGGATATGCATCCTTGATCCTTTGTATAAGATCACTTTGTTAAGGTATTTATATGCTTAACCCTTGATAAGCGCGATCGGCAAGAACTGGATTATTTTTGTCGGGGGTATGCTCAATGGAGAAATGGAACTCATGGAGGAAGTCTAGCCACCTAGCTTGTCCGGGCTAATCCGGCTTTTGACTGCAAGAACCTCAATGGTTTATGGTGGGATAGGCGATAAACTGGCGCTGCTCTTGGCTCATCCCACTCATAAGTAGTGCCTCCAAGTCTTTAAGCATGCACAATGGCTAACAATTCTTGCTCATAGGTTGTGTAGTTCCTTTTCCACGGGACTCGATTTCCGACTTTTATAAGCCACTACATGTCCCTGCTGCATCAATACTGCCCCTAACGCTTGCTCGCAAGCGTCAGTATAGACCTTGAATGTTTGATTCAAATCCGGTACTTTTAATACAGGACTGCTCACTAGCAAGTCCTTAATGCGCCAACGCCTCTTCTTTGCTCTCTTTCCCCACACAAAATTTTGATCTTTTTTCAAAAGATCAGTGAGAGGAGCTACAACTTTAGAGAATTTGGGTACGAATTTGTGGTAGTACGTTGCTAACCCTAGAAAACTTCGTAACTCCGAAATGTTCTCTGGTGGGAACCAAACGAGACATATAATCTGAGTTAGGGTCTTGGCCATTTAACCATTCTATGCACTTGGTTTCTTCCATTGAGACAAGTGCCCTGCCTTGGAATCGTGTAAACAATGGGTAGGCCCCGGACCAATGGGGAGATAGTTAGAGGCAATATTCCTCATGGCTTCAACAAATTTTCTTCAAGTTCTTCTATGGAATTCACCAAAACAAAATGCGCCTCTCGGCAGCACGGTATATGTGTCACGGACATGTGAGTTGATCGATGCTTCATACGCGGCATGCAAATGGATTTCGCATAGGATCTGAGGTTCGATACGAGAATACAAAGCGATGCGATGGTTAGGTTCCATGTAGTCACCGCATTGAAAAAAAAAAACAGGGAAAAAGAAGTCTCAGGTGTCGATTGGGGGTCATGATTTGTTTGTACGGGGAACAAAGCTTCATTATGCAAGGAAGATGGAAAAAATGTTCCACTTTGCATTTTGGGAGAAAGGGTAACAGATCTACCTTTGAAATTGAGAGGAACGTATCCTTGGTCCATAAGTTGAGGCAATGAAGAAGCTATGAGATCATTGGTAGCACAAGTTGTAGAATAAGCAGCCAATGGTATGTCAAACTCATTTGCAACGTCTTGGGTCCATCCAACCATGGTATCACATAGTATCTGACAAACACCTGGTCCATCACGGATCATGTTATCAACCAGCTCTGGAAAGGCCCCTTCATCTTTGTTAGAAGCAGCTATGGCTTCCCTCACTCCGTCCATTCCCCGAGACAAACAATCTAAACCATCAGGGAATTCCAACAAATCGATCTTGAGGTTACGCTCTGCATCTAAAGCGGGATCTCCTCTTTCCATCAGCCTAGCATGATTGATATTGCTATTCACAAATGTAATGCAAAACCCAAATGAGCTGCTTAAACGTTGGGTAACGTAACTAGCATGGGATTAATGTGTCCCTGTGTTGGGAAAGGAAATGCCACAATATGAGGCATATGGCTCTTGTTAGACACCTCCATAGCTTAGATCAGAATACAAATGAGAATTTGCTCCCTGTTCTTATAGGCCCTAGATTCCTAACGATGTACTACTTATGAATATCATACAAACGATTAGCATTATTTTACCTGACAGATTGATAGACGTGTTAACGCCCTGAAAGGTGCCAGCAGGCCCAAGCCCAAGCCACACGAAGTAGAAACAAATCAGAAGCTTCTACTCGATCGAAATGTTTTGGCTCCTGGCTGGCCTTTAAATTTAGGGGTTCCATCCATACCTGTCTTTTCTAGGTCAAGACAGGACTCATTTCTTTGTCAGGATCGGTCTCGGAAACACGACTCTTCTGTTGAGACATCCAGCAAGTTCCAATTCCAAGGCTGCCAGGCAATGGGCTCAATTTTTTTAGATTTTTTAACTTTTTAATATGGTAGGACTAGGACCACATAAGAGACTTGTTCACATCACAACTTTCTTTCATTGTCTTATGTTGTCAAACAATACACCTGGAAATTCTTGGACAAGTTCAATAAAGAAATGGTTCAAATTCCCATTCATTGATTTATTTTGCCGTGTACGCTTGACATTAGTAGTCCAATTCGTGCGTCTCTAACTTGGAAAATGGTGATGTTGCGTTTTCCTTTTTCGCCTTCATTCCAGTACAAACGACATGAGAAGTCGAGCTCTACAACTAGGATTCACATAGAAGAAAATGCATCCTTCTCGCTCAATGGAGCTTTTTGTATGGCGGCATGGAAAGTGGGGAGCTGATTCAGGATTCGCAATCGGCAGGAGCTGGGAGCGGGTTTGGAATCGACGACCCACTTCTAGGTCGCCACAACACGGCAACTTGGAGGATGACCGATGCTTACTGCGGTGACGCTTGAGCGGAATCCTTGAGCCGTTTTCTATTCCAAGGCAGAAGGTGGCTAGTTGCCATGTTGTATGGTGGCATGGCCACCGGGACCACATTCCGGTGTGGACCGGTGGGGCACTGCTGACCCGTGAGCCGGGAGGCGGGTCACCGGCCATACTGGGAATGTGGGACCGTGGGCCATGCCACCACAACATGGAAGGGGAAGCCAAATTTTACCCCCCCTTTTGTCCTCCCCCTGTTTTTTTTAAAGGCGGAGGTCCGTCTATGGCCAAAAAGGAGAAACCTCCTAGGCCTCCCTGCTCCATCATTTTGTCTTCTTCAGAGAGCCAAGGCCATAGCTCGTCAGAAAGGGAAAACTCTGGCGCAAGGAGGCATAGACATCTTTTATGTTTTGATCCCTTCATTTTTGGTGTTTCATTGTCTTTTCTTGGCTGTTTGTTTAGCAGTTGTAATGCAAGGCACGTAGCCTTCTTTTGATCGACATGCAGATGATATTACAGGTTTGCAGATGATATTACGAGTTTTGATGACATGCGGATGCTAACTAATGGTTTACAGTCGTAATGGAGCGGTAATGCTCTTTGTTGAGGCATTTCTTGGCCTCGATCGGCGTCTAATGCGCGGTATAGGAGGTTATTTTTGTAATTTTATTTTGTAGATGCTAACTATAGTCCGCATGCAGGGTGAAAATTCAATTTGTTTGCCATTTTACACGGATTTTGATGACCTTCTTTGCATTAAAGAGTAACTTCGGTTCTCAAAAAAGAGGAAGCCTCTTTTCCCTATATCTACGAACCAAAATGCATGAAGATTCGGGCATTCATTTTGCCAAAGAAACGAAAAGAAAGAAAGAAAGAAAGGATTTAAGCGAACGGTTGCATAATATGGTACCTTTCATAAAAATCTTTCAAGGGCAATCCATGCTAAAGATGCTTGATTAGGTCTTCAATACCAAGCATGTCGAATCCATAACTAGAGCAAGAACAATAAATATATGGCGGTTTAGGGTGAAATAGGAACGTGAGAAGAAGAGGGAACACAAAGAGATGTTTACCGTTATAGCCTCAAAAAATTTGTTGTTCCGAATTGTTCTCCCCTTTCCATTCCGAAGTTGTAGGGAGGTGCAGTGTCAAAGACCTGAATGACATTCTCAGACCATTTTGGCGACCCCCTTTCCATGTTGTTAGTATGTTCCCATTGCATTAGTACATCGAAATCAAAACAAAGAGAAATCTAAAGATGCTCGAAATTTCTAATCAAGATCAAATCTAAAGATACCCAAATTTTGAAAAGCTATGAGTAGATCACAAGACCTTGTAAAAAACTTTTCTACTAAATCTAAAGATACTCAAAAATTGAAAAGCTATCGTAGATTACTTCGAAACCGGTTGCTTTTGGGTGCTTGATGAATTGGCAAAATGTAGTGTTATTTCGACACATAATTCTCCACCGCAAATGAATGCTTATCCTTGAAAGGTCGTACCTTCTAGTTCAGTACTAGATTATTGGGCATCCCATTTGGGATTAATGTTTATGTCTTCTAGGCTTGGGATCAAATCATATTGGGCTTACAAAGGCATTATGGCTAGACCGATACATGTAGTTAAGTTTGTGCTTTATAATATTTTAATTTACTCTCAGCCTTGGTAGCTCTTGTTGAAAAAATTTAAGGAGATTGTGCTATTCTTTGCATCTTTGTTTGGGGTGGTAATGAGATAGGAACAATTGTGAAGGTCTCTTGGATATACAACTATTGAATATCTTTGCATTGAATATTTATCTCAATGCTTTTCCTTTTCCGAAAGGTATACTTAAGGCCTGTATCTTTTTATCAAACAAAAAGTCCGTTTTACCAATGGTTATCACACAAATGGTGCAGCCAAAGCAGTGATGGTATCCAAGTAAGGTTCAATTATATTGCAAGTTATATGATAAATTTAAGCATGCTAAGAGTAGTTGTTGGAAAATTCACGAGAAACCAGAATGGGCAAACAATAAGTATCCACCAAGGCAGCAAGTGTTTGAGTCAGTACCTCTTCCTAATAATGATGCTCACATTCAAGATGCAAAGTATATTAAAAATCCTCTTATTGAGGAACTTAAGAAGCAAGAGAAGGCAAAATCAGTAGTGAATTATGAATTTGTTGAGGTGGAGAATGACACATTTCAGTAAGAAGAAGAAAATGGAGAAGCAAATACGGTTACAAGATCAAAAAGGATGGTCCAAGAACAAAGAGTAGTGCCGATAGCGGAGAAGACTAAGAGCTCTTTGCCAAAGGCTTTGTGGGACAAGCTTTAAAAAGGTGTCA
Source organism: Isoetes taiwanensis (assembly GCA_021234155.1). Classification (NCBI taxonomy): domain Eukaryota; kingdom Viridiplantae; phylum Streptophyta; class Lycopodiopsida; order Isoetales; family Isoetaceae; genus Isoetes; species Isoetes taiwanensis. Next base: position 3,203,676 of record JAJEKV010000108.1, on the reverse strand, counting down.
AGACCTAAGAAGGTGCAATTCAATGTGCTACCCACATACTTGTTTTCAGTCTATAGAAGAAAATCAGCCCATATCGACACCTTCTATCGTGGAGGAGGACACTCATAATGAAAATGATGTGATCAGCCAAGTTTTTGTTGGAATGTTGGAGCATGTATAATGGGCATATATGAAGGATGACTCAGTGGAGGAGTGCCAAAAGCCCATCAAAGGGCCGTAGCTTCGATGGTAGAGTACTTGGCTTGCAAACAAGAGGTCTTGGGTTCGATCCTGACGGGTCCACCCAATCATAGAAGGTTTATTTCTAAATATGGTATTAGAGCCATGGTCCCAAGGAAAGGGTGCTTAACTGCACCGGGACAGTCCCCGGGATGAAAATGAGCAAAGCTTGGCCAGTGGAAAGCCCAACTCCTGCAGTGGTGGAGTTGCCCGAGGAGGGGAGCATGTGGATTGTGGTGAAGGTTGGAATGGACTGGTGTGCCCATTAAGGGGGAATGTTGGAATGTTGGAGGATGTGTAATGGGCACATATGAAGAATGACTTAGGGAGGGGTGCCGAAAGCCCATCAAAGGGTCGGCAGCTAAGTGTTAGAGTACTTGGCTTGCAAGCAAGAGGTCCTGGGTTCAATCTCCAGCTTGTTCATTTAATTATAGAAGGTTCATTTTTTAATAGTTTTAGCTACTAAAATCACACTTACTCTTGAGCAATTGATGCATTATTATCCTAATTTGTTGCAAGAGTTAGAAGGAAGAAAAAAATAGAAATTTTAGTCCAACAAATTCTATCGAATAATAGAAACAAGAATATAATAGAGCCACCAGCTCGGCAGTCCAAAGATCCAGCCATTTCTTTATGATGTGAGTATCAATGGATATTTAATAAAAGGAGCCAACACAGATACAGCCAACGGAGTGAATGTAATGCCTACCATATAATGCTTCAAGTTGGATTGAATGATGGAGCCGACAATCAATCAAATGAAGGTACAACCTATGGGAGTTATAAGAAATGTTTTGTGCAATGTATATAAGGTGAAAGCAATTTTCAATTTTATAGTTTTGAAATTTCTAGAGAATGTGCATGCTGAAACTTATACTTTGTTTCTGAGCCGTACATGGTTAGATGTCGTACAAGGTGAGACTTCATGAAGAAAGCATAAAAAGAACATCTTTGGATGTTACGGCAAAACATTTTCCCTTGAGTAATCTTTGCCTGCGTGAGATACACCGATCAGTTTCCTCCACACCACGGATCCCAGATCCCCCTCATTGATCACATTGGCCTGCTCCTATGTGGAGCACTCTCAGCAGACTGGATCCTTCCAGTAATTCTTCCTTGGATGAATATCAGCCGGCTGCCCAAAGGCCAAATCCGACCCCTTGGCAGTAGCAACCTGCACTGTGGCCACAACCACAGCCTCGGGCTGCTAAAACGACCTCGTGGTCCAAGTCTCGATCCAAATAGTTTACTCTGGCAGCAGAACCGACTCTTCTCTTCTTCAGACCCAATTCCGTTCCCCCATCGAATTCCTCCTTCAGGCTTTATAATCGTCTCAACTGGAGTCACCTGCAGTCCCTTCCAGCTAATCCGACCCAGCTGGCTTTGGATTCGATCTTGATTAATTCCTTCCAAGCCACGACTACCAGATCGAGCTCTTCCGGGTCTGATACGATCCATGGCCATCGCTGGATCTTGTTGATCCTCCGGATATGCATCCTTGATCCTTTGTATAAGATCACTTTGTTAAGGTATTTATATGCTTAACCCTTGATAGCGCATCGGCAACTGGATTATTTTTGTCAGGGGTATGCTCAATGGAGAAATGGAACTCATGGAGGAAGTCTAGCCACCTAGCTTGTCTCGGGCTAATCTCGGCTTGACTCTGCAAGAACCTCAATGGTTTATGGTCGGTATAGACGATAAACTTGCGCGGCTCTTGGCTCATCCCACTACGCAAGTAGTGCCTCCAAGTCTTTAAGCATGCACAATGGCTAACAATTCTTGCTCATAGGTTGTGTAGTTCCTTTCCACAGGACTCAGTTTCCGACTTTTATAAGCCACTACATGTCCCTGCTGCATCAATACTGCCCCTAACGCTTGCCCGCAAGCGTCAGTATAGACCTTGAATGTTTGATTCAAATCCGGTACTTTTAATACAGGACTGCTCACTAGCAAGTCCTTAATGCACCGAAACGCCTCTTGCTGCTCTCTTTCCCACACAAAATTTTGATCTTTTTTCAAAAGATCAGTGAGAGGAGCTACAACTTTAGAGAATTTGGGTACGAATTTGTGGTAGTACGTTGCTAACCCTAGAAAACTTCGTAACTCCGAAATGTTCTCTGGTGGGAGCCATTGCTGTACCACTTGTACCTTAGCATGATCAGGTGACACCCCTTCGCCAGAAAGGATGTGTCCCAAATAGGCCAAAGAAATCACATTTGGAGATCTTTGCATAGAGTTTGTGCTCTTGTAAAATTCGAAGAACTTGCTCCAAATGAGCAAAATGTTCCTCAATAGTTTGGGAGTAGATGAGAATATCATCTAAAAAGACCTCGACAAACTTGTCCAAATAACCATCATTCAATTAAATTGGGATTATGTCTTAATTTTGGGACAAATTTCATATTGTATGTTTTTATAGCATATTCAAATTCACACAAACCACCTCAAAAGTATGAAAATGTAATCTCATATTATTTACAAAATCGTTAATATTTCACAATATAGCACCATATCATAAAAACGTGATGAAAAAAATTTACATAGTTATTCAACTTTCTTCAAGCAACCCCAATGATATCATAGCCTTCTTCCTGACATCCTGAGGTATTGTAATTCTCGCATTTCTAGCTGGAATAGTGTTTGGAGTCCATGAGTACAAAACACTTTCATAGTCTAGCCAAAGATCAGGATCACTCGGATTTCTAGCCAAAGATTTGTATTAACTTTGAAAAAGCCTGAGTGGCTGACATGAGCTTACTAGGCTCTACATGTGGCAAACCCTGCACATTAACTAAAAAATCCCTCCAAGTACGCAGCTTCTGACCATTCTCGGTGTGGATGTCCCACCATGCAGCTGCCAGTCCCTTCAGCTTCAGGGTGGCATACATCAGTCGAACATTCTCACCTTTCTTTGTAGCTGCAAAATATAGCTTTATTTGATGGAACCATCGCATAGCCTGCTCAGGCGTAACATCCTTGCCATTAGAAATCGGGCATCTTTAGACGCTCCAAAGACTTAATCTCTTCACCAGAAAGCTCCCCCAGTGATTCTTCTGGTTGAGCGACACCTTCCATGACACCCTGAGCTACTGGTTCTTCGGCAACCCCGTGTTTAATCCTGATGGTGCACTAGGTCCCGGTCGTGCAACCTCGTGAGAAACACCATGGTTTGCCCCTGGAGCAGTGGGAACTGCCCCAGCCACCTGTAGAAACTTTTCTACTACATTACTTAAACGAAGTTCCCGGGCCTTCCCTTCAACAGCCCACTTCTGCAGGTTTTTCTGTATCAACCCTAGGGTGTTTCGAAACTTAGCTTGTTCAGCTCTTATCTCGTTCAGTTAGCCAGTCAGGCGGTTGACATGACCTACATTTTCGTCGGGTAAGTTCCCACCTACTGGACCCTGCTCAGTACTTGCTCCCGGAGCATTTCCGGCATTTTCATTATCAGTATTAGCTGCACTTGCAGCAATTACATGATCAGCACCTATAAAGATAGTTGCTTCAGGAGTAACTTCTGAGGATGCTCCCCCATCCAGCTCGAACTCGGGCAATTCATCCTCCAGATGAATGTCCTCAAGGGCGGGTATTATGCCCTCTTTAGGTGGATGCACTTCAGGCAATCCGTCAATAGGTCTTGCTGGCATATCTGGCACAGGTTCAATCATACTGATCTGATACCACTATTACGGCAAAACATTTCCCCTTGAGTAATCTTTGCCCGCGTGAGATACGCCGATCAGTTTCTGCCCACACCATGGATCCCAGACATTAGGGCGGATTTGGGGTCTCAAAATAGCCCTCCTATCAGCCATTCCACGTCATATTTCTGCTCTTTTTTGCTATATGTATTTAATTCTGTTGGTTGTCAGACAGACTGATGCAACATGTGGCGCTTCTAAAAAGCCACTTGCATTGTAGCATACCGGCAACACATGACGGTGTCTCTTGGTTTGTGAGATACTAAGCCGCGTGCGCCACCAATTCTTGCCTTGGCGCTTATTTTCATTTAGAGGTTATGCCCATACAAGCTTCCATGCCTTCTACATTTCAAAAAATTTGAATGTGTAGGTTGAAGCTTTGTATCGGACTTTCACTTCGAAGGCCAAGATTGCGCTTTAAAAATTGTGAAGGGGATCTTTACTTCATCCCAATACAGGCTTGCTTAATGTATAAAAGCATGGATTGTAGAAGAATGGACTTTTCGATTTCCATATGCACGTTGCAAATTTCAAAAACAAGGCTAGTACGGACGTTTTACGGGGCTTAATTGGGGTGGGGCATACAAATTGTACACCTTAATTTCGCGTCGTGCGATCCGAAGATGGAAGCTCCAAATGATGTGTGGATAAGGATCCAACCCGACTCATGAATATGCTCCAGTCTTCAATCGCAAAAAACGAGGTTTAAAAAATAAGAACTTAGATCTCGACGTGTTGCGTCTTGCAGGCTCAAAAAGTGTCATCTGGGCAGATGGCAGTTTATATCCATTGGATCCATTGAGTGGCAAGAAACCGCTATTTCGGACGCTTCAAGTTTAGTCCGATGCGTGATGACGGTGAACTCCGGCCTCGAGGATATTGTGAGAGATTGAGAGAGGATGAAGGCATTCGTAATCGAATACGCTTCTTTTGAGATGATCCGCTTCATTGTCACAAGAGAGTTATAACTTAAACCAACAGATCTTTTTTCTCTCGCCATTACTCCACTATAATGAAGGAAAGGAATGACGACGGCCGGAGAGAAACCTCTTTGAGATACGGGCGGACAAGTCCAAATTGGTGATAGGGCAGCTGCAAGAAAAAGATCCAAGAGCTCGAAAAGAGCAAACTTTGGGCTTCAATGTAGGTTAAAGAATTTGAAGAAAACACCCCTTGGTTTATGAGAAAGGAAGAAGCACTTTCGATCGATGAGGAGGAACTGAAGTTTGATCAGGTGCATTCGAGACGTAGTGGTCACGCCACAAGGTCCGCTTTACAACACTAGCAAAGGCCAATCAAGATCCGGGGAAAACTAGAAGCAATTTTGGTTACGTGAGTGAAGAACCCAGCGACAAACGAGGAGATAGCGGACATGATTTGTCATCCCTACAACTCTTCTCTCAAGAAGATGGTATTGGAAATGGTATTAGGAGAGATCTACAAGAAGCTTAGAAGCCGATAGATGTACAGATCGCTTAGACGATGTAGGCATCAAAGAGTTTTGGTTACCGTTCTCTATTCAAGCCATTCCACTAAGCATTGAAAAGAATGGGCACAAAAAGTATTCGCCCACGCCCACAAATTGTTGAGAATACACGGGTTACTAGGACAAAGATGTCAGATGCCATATTAGGAGAGATGCACCACGTTGAATGTGCTGGTCCCCGCCATAGCTATAAAAAGATAAGAATGGCAAGGATTGTTATATAGTTGGAATGAATGAACGAATAATCTTTGGGTTGGCCTGGTTAGTCTTTTACAATTCCTTGTCAAATATTATGACTTAACAGTTGTAGAAACTAATGGTGTGAAGTTTGCATAAAATTGGATGAAATGGAACTGACCAAGTTTGAGAAGTATGAGAGGGTATCCGTTGTCATCATGAATAGAGCAATTGAGAATGCAATTGCACATGATAAATCAAAGAGCAACAAGAATAATAAAAAGATGTAGAGGTGACTGACGAGGAGAAGAAGCGTGGCAAAAAAATAGTCCTCATGTCAACCAAGATGACACCTGGTGGTTAGGTCTTTTAAAGTTCGGAAAGAAACCCATGAGGTATTGAAATGGGTGTTCAATCAAACTGACATCCCGAAGTCTAATATCTAGATTCGAGGGAGGGAAAAATTGCAAGTAGATCACTATGGATCTTATAAAAGTAATTTTTCACTTGACGCCGACGATTTAAAACCGAGAAAGCAATGTACAACATGCGGAGGAGGACAAGGAACATGCAAAAAGTTGTCCGTACTACAATCATGCAAGGAAGTCAAGTACTCGAAGATCAAGCTTCAACCTTGTCCCTTAACCAAGCAAATGCTCCTAATAGAGGAGAAAAGATCCCAAGTTCCATGGCATTTTTCCCATTCCATTAGAGAGGGTTCATATCTCGCACTTTGTACGGGCTTTTGTGATCGACAAGATGATATTTTGAGCTGCGCATTCGGTGGAACATTTCAAGAAGAGAAGAGAGAAATGAATTCGAGAGTTGAACATATTCTATCGAAGGTGTTTGCATGGTGGCAATGTATCATTAGAGCTCTATGAGAAACGCAAGAAGAACAAGTGTGCCTCGTGAAGGTGTCAATTGAGGGGTGAAAGCCTCGACACTTCATAAAGAATCATAGAGACCGAACGTAAAACCGATGGGAGAAAAGGTCTATGAATTTGGAAAATTGCCTGGTTGATGCGAGCAGACCACACAGATGGCGCTCGCTCGGCATTGAGGAAAAAAAATGCATGGGATGCATTGTCCGAATTGATCCCATACATTCAGAGAATGGACCTCACAAGAGAAGATGCAGAAATGTTCTCCGGGTGTTTAATAACAAATTTATTAGGGCTTACATAAACGCATGGGGAGAGAGTGAAGTCACGCGACTACTTTGCACATCTTTTGGGCTCATGCACCTTGGTTTTTAGGAAGTATGGAAGCCTAGCATTGTGGAGTGCACAAGGCATGGAGAAGTCGCATAAACAAGCTAAAATAACCTTTCATCGAACACCCAAAGAGGGGGTGGAAATGTGGAACCAACCCTCTAAGACGGATGATGAGTGGTTTTATAGAAGGGCCATGGCTAAATAGAACAAGAAGGTCGCTTTAAGGAGCAACCCAGAAGTCGTAAACACAATTGGCATAATGCTGAAGAGAAAATGGAAACTTGCTTGGCAATATTCTAGGGCCCCACTAGCATCGCAACAGTAGAGATCTAAGAGACAAAGAATTGGTAAAGTATACTTGTGATGTGTAGTATGTTCACACGACCAGCAGTACTTGCCTCCAACCTCGCTTTGTAATAACCTGTAGCTTCGCGCCGTGTGATCTTATTTGATCATACGGCGCTATAACAAAGGGAAGTTCGCTATTGCTTGCATTTATGTGGCTTCGCCGCGGTGATGCTTTACAAGATAATAATAAAAAAAAGGTTACTTTTGATTAAATTGTGAAAATTGTTACATTGAAAAACAAAATACAACGACTCATTGTTGCTCCAGTGCGAGCTCTTCTTCATTATCTTCATCATCATCATCAGCTTCATCCTCGCCTTCGCCTTTCGCTCTCTTCTCGCCAAGCCAAGAATCACCCTATCCAAACGCTCCTCCAATCTGCCCACCATCTCTTTGTACATGTCCCACTCCCGGCCCCCACTACCACAACGCTTTCTTTCGGGCTCAATTAGCAACCTCGTTGTCTGCCATAACCACCTCAAGTAGTTTTGTTAGCATAACCTTCCCTCCTGCTCCAGCTTTCCGTTCAACACGGCTACAACGCATGAGAAGGTTGAATCTATTTTCTTCTTCTTTTTGGCTGAATTTCTATCTTTAGAAGATCGTCTTGCTCCTTCAACCTCTTCATCCCAACAACCAACACTATGTCGGGGAGTTCTATCCCCGGCGTTTTCCTTATCAGCATAGCAGAGGATGTGGAGGCCATAGATGACAAATGGGAGGGACGTTAAGAATATAAAAGTGAAGGAGCTAAGACTCTAACCGGAAGGAGCACAATGCAAGGACCTCAATTTATACATATTAGCACTTGAACATATTAAATACAATCTTTGCTGCCGCATGTGTCGAAAGGTATTAAATTTTGTCCGCTAGAACACATTAATGGTACCGCCCATTTGGAACACATTAACTATTCTAAGTACATCAGACACACCACGCCGAGATCTGCATTAAGCTTTAAAAGCTTATGAAGGATTTCGCCAGGTGGATCCGCCTTGTCATTCTCTCTACCACGGATATTGAAAAATTAAAAATAGGAAACGTAATATTTCGCACATTTTTCAAAACATTTTCCATTCGCGTAAAACAAAATAATTATAAACATTAAAAAAGATCGCCCTCTAGGGGAGGAGCCCGATGCCTCGGACACCGCAAGCTCTTTCGAGGGCACGCGATAATTTTTTCCGGCCCTCCAATATGATTGCCCCGCCTGCAACCACGCTCTCATACTCGCAACCTTATCTTCCCGTTTTCATCGAAGTTGAGCCGGGCAGCCTCGGCCGCTTCGATTGCGCCCTAGGCCTCTTGGAGGTTAGGATCTCGCGGCACGCAATTCGCGGTCTATGGCAGCCCGCTGATTGTCACGCACTAAAATCACCTCGCTATAGAAGGCGGCCTTGTCCTCTGCTGCAACCAGCTTGGCGACGTCTTCATCATTTTTTTCTTTCAGAAGGCGGATCCGTTCCTCAGCTTCATCACGAATATTCTTAGTTTCCTTCACCAGAACTTGAGACAAGATCTCGGCAGGGATGTAACTGGAGCTGGAGGCCATTGAAAGAGATGAGAACGAAGGGGAGATGGCTGAGGGCGGATGTGGTAGAATAGGAGATGGCGGATAGGAGAAGATAATGGCGTCCGATGTTTTATATAGAAACTACAGATACGTTGGAATCTACGGTTGAAGTACCGATAAAGTCTGTGTAATAATCTTACGAGGCGAAATTATAGCATGCAATTAGGCAACGGTAGCCTATGTTCGCAACATGGGATCCGTCAGATCCTAGCAATATTGTTAATTCCATGCAAGTTCTAAATAATTTTAGTAAAAATTAACTTTTGTAAATGTCCTCTTCCAAAGACTCCTCCAGATGGATCTAATATACTATTCCCTTTCTCTCCTTTTTTCTAACCATTACATATTGCACGTCATTCCCTTGATCAGAAATAGCTATAAAATTTTCCTCATTATGAACTTCAATATGGCTTTCCTTTTCTCTTTTACATTATAAAAGGTTGTAATTGTCAAAGTTAGAGCTTAAGTTCCAATTTGTGAAACTTAGATCTTGCAAGTACTATGATTTTTTGCATCATCTTTGTAGATAAAATGACATCAATATAGCACTAAAGTGCACAGTTGATGGTTGCAATGCACCTCCCACCATATATAACTAATGGTTGGTATTGCAACATCTATACATAATTGATGGTTGGTAGTGATATTTTCTTATATGTAGCTAAGTTGTACATACACCAAGATCCTGAGATTCTCTTATGTACAATAGTTGTCTATACGCCAACACGTATTCTAAAAAAAAACATTGGACCACTAGCCATTACCCCACTAGGGTAACCTCTTTACATGGGCATTCTCCTTTTTTCTCTTTCCGTGTTGATTCTCTGACTCTAATTTGTCCTCAATTATCTCTCTTTGCTCCTGGTGCATGTGTATGCATGGCACCATAAGAAGGGAGGATACCTACACTATTGCATCACAAATTTAGTCTTCTACCATCTTTTCTTTGCTAATTGCAAAGTGAACCTTTTTTTTTGTGACCAATTTAGCATCTCATCATGAGTTGAAAAATGTGGTCTAGCAACCAGGCTTTATGTGAGAAGGAAAGTTGCCCAACTCAAAAATGACAAGTCTCCAGTGCATGTTAGAAGCCTCTGGATGGAGTACTAAAGAAAAATCTGTGAAAGACAACTTCAAATACAACATCAATGACAACTCTTTGAAGAGAACCTCCCAAAGAAGTTTGGAGAGCTTCATAGTTCTTGTGCTATTGCAAAATGAAAGAGAGGTGGAATTGTGGAATCATGTTTCAGAGGTCGAGGATTTAGCATACACTTATAATGATGATCTTATTCATGATAAATCGTATCAAGATTCAGCTTTATGTGAGTACTTAGAAACAATAGCATGTACACTTAGAAAAGGGGGTTGGAAAGAAGAGGAAGTCCAGGAGATGGTACATGGATGATTGATGCATACCATTATCTCTTGGATATTGTTTTGTTGTACGCCTAGATGTGGGGCTAGGAATTATGGAGGAGCAGAATATGATGGAATATTCTAACACCTGCTTCTAGAGGGAGCTTAATTAATTATCCAATGATTAGGCATTTGGGTGAAAAGATGCTATGGTACCATTTTTGCAACCCTCAAAAGTACCTATACTAGATACTTTTAAAACTAGTACTTCCTGTTTTTTGCTATCATCGAAATCATTAGAAACAATTTAAAATAAAAGTCAATTTATTAGTATTAAGATGATAACAACACTATTAGAGACTGAAACGAATGAATCAATTTTTAAGCTTTGCAATATTTATGCAAGTTCTCAATACCAGTGCAGGTTACTTTTTGGGCACTTTTTTGGTTGCTAAAAAACACTTTAGATGGTAAATTGTAGCATGCTTTTATCCATTCTTAGATGATTACTACATGCACACAATATGACTTTCGTAATAAGAGGTGTTACGCGCATTGATTCGGTTCTAGTTTGATATCGCACCGTTGTTATTCTCCTTCTTCTCTATCCTACCAGTTTCATTGAGTTGCTTTGTGCCCTATAGCATCCCATCCTGGTTCTTGAGAGAGAGGGAGGGAGAGAGGGAGGGAGGGGGGAGGGAGCTTTTGTTTTTACAAAACAAAATTCAATTGAGGCCATTCAAAGCTCCTAGCACCACTTAATCTCAACCCTCCATTGCACCACTTAATCAACACCTTCCATCTCCACCACACCCTCCATTTTCACCACTTAATCTACACCTTCCATCTTAATCATACAAATTTAACCATTGCCCAAACATGTCAAATTGTAAACAAGATGTTCATGTGCTCCATGGCCCCTCGAGGCCCAAGCGAGCATTAGATATAAATTAAAAATTAAATTAAATTAAATTCAATATGTGATCTCTCAACATTATAGTGTAAGTTGCCTTCAACACAAGGTCCAATCTCCCCATGTTCCCTCTTGCAACTGGTCTAACTTTCACCATAAACATTAAACCATTTATCACAGTTACTTACCATTGCCCAAATCGTATACCATTATGGTGTCAACGTTGACAAGTTGCCTTCAACCCAAGGTCTAATCTCCCCTGCAACTACAACTGCAACTGGTCTAACTCTCACCATAAAATCTTAGACTATTACCTTATTACATTGCCCAAACAAATAAATATACTTATTTTTATCACATTACGTTGACCATTCTAGATAACCTCTAACTCGAGATATACTTATTCTAAGACTAATGTGTTACCACTAGACCGAAGCCAACAAATATAATTAAGTTATTACATTTTTTGTCTACTAATAAATTCCATGAATCGACTAGATACAAGTCCTACTTTTTTATGTACAGAACATCTAGCATATTTTTAGAAAATGAAACATTTCTCTGCTTGTGTACGACCTTTATTCATTGAGCGTAGTGCTTGCTATGGAAATTGAAGAAACCATGATGACTCAACATGAACCTTGGGCTTGTGCCCCTTCTATTTTCTAAAGTCTGAATCACCCCAACACAATGTTATTGATGGAGAAGAAGACTACAAAACATCTTATATTATAATGTTGTGTAATGGACCGCACCCTAAATTGGACGGTCGAGGATTTGATTGACCAATGGTGGAGATGATGTGTGCGTGTCTTCAACTAAAATTTCATCTTGACTATGGCTTCAATATGAAAGGGAAAAGGAAAAAGGAAAAGGAAAAGGAAAAGGAAAAGGGAAAAGGGAAAAGGAAAAGGGGAAGGGGAAGGGGAAGGAAAAAGGAAAACGATGAAAGAAAAAAAAGGAAAAGGGAAACACAAAAAGGGAAAGGAAAAGGAAAACGATGAAAGGGAAAAGGGAAAACTATGAAAGGGAAAAGGGAAAAGGAAAAGGGGAAGGGAAAAGGAAAAAAGATGAAAGGGAAAACGGAAAAACGGAAAAGGGAAAAAATGGAAAACGGAAAAAGGAAAAGGGAAATGGAAAAGGAAAAGGGACGGAAAAAGGAAAACGATGAAAGGGAAAAAAGGGAAAAGGGAAAGGAAAAAGGGGAAGGGAAAAGGAAAATGATGAAAGAGAAAAGGGAAAAGGGAAAAGGGAAAAGGAAAAGGGGAAAGGAAAAGGAAAAACGATGAAAGGGAAAAGGAAAAGGGAAAAGGAAAAGGGAAAAGGGAAAAAGGAAAAAACGATGAAAGGGAAAAGGGAAAAGGGAAAAGGAAAAGGGGAAGGGAAAAGGGAAACGGATGAAAAGGGAAAAGGAAAAGGGGAAAAGGGAAAAGGGAAAAGGGAAAAAAATGAAAAGGAATAAAGGAAAAGGTAAGAGGAAAAAAGGAAAGAGAAGGAGAAAAGGAAAATGGAAAGATAAAAGAAAAAATAGAAAAGGAATAGAATAGGGTAGGGGGAAAGGGAAAGAGAAAAAAAAGAGCAATCAAGATAAAAGAAGGGTAAGAAGTAAAGGTGAGAAAAGGAGAAAAGGTAAGGGAAAAATAAGAAAAGGTTGCAAAGTCTAAGGGAAAAGAAAAGTAAAAAAGGAAAAGAGAGGGGAAAAGGGAAAAGAGAACTTGGGAAAAGGGAACGAAAAAGAGAAAAATGAAAGGGCGGAAAAAAAGGGAAAAGAGAAAGGGTGAAGAAAAGAGAAAAGGAAAGCAAAAAGAGCATCGAGAAAAGGAAGAGGGAAAGGATGGAAAAATGAGGAAAAAGGTGGGGGGAATTAGAATAGACAAAGGGTAGGGAGCAAGGAATAGGAAAAGAGGAAGGAGAAAAGGGCACGAGAAAAAAGGGAAGAGGGAAAGGGTGAGGAAATAGAAGAAAGAAAGGGAAAAAGAGTATGGGAAAGGGAAAAGAAAAAAGAAACAAGAAAGGAGAAAGTGGAAAGGGGAAAAGGGGAAGAAGATGGGGAAAGAAGGAAAAAGGGTACATAAAAAAGGTTGAGAAAAGGGAATGGAAAGAGGCATATGAAAAGCTAAAGGGAACGAAAAGGAAAATGTAAAGGAAGGGGAAAGAGAAAGGAAAGGGAAAAAAAGGGAACATCGCAAAGCAAAAGGGTGGGGAAAGTATGAAAAGGGAAATGGAAAGTTGAAAGGAAAAGGGAAGCGGAAAAGGAGAAGGGAAAGCAAAAAGAGCATGAGGAAAAGAGGAGAGAGAAATGGGAAAAGAGATGGGGAAAAGGGCACGTGATCAAGAGGAAGAGGGTGGGGAAAGGAAGAAAAGGGCACATGAAAAGGTAAGCAAAAGAGAACGAAAAAAATGCATGAGAAACGGGAAAGAGAAAAGGAAAAGGAAAAGGAAGAGGAAGGGGAAAAGGAAAGGGAAAGAGAATAGTGGAAAAATGGGAAGAGCGGGAAAGATAAAAAAGGAAGGGAAAAAAGCCGAGCAAGAAAAAAAGAGAAAGAAAAAAAGGGAAAGGGGAAAGGGAAGGCAAAGGGAGGGAGAACGGGGTTAGAAAAAAAAAAGGGAGAATAAAAAAAGAAAGAAATTAAAGGTTCCTACAATACAAATGCCAGGACACCAACATTACCAGTTCCAACAAACCTTATTATTTCTAGGTCTCCAACATTGCCAGTTCCAACCTGTGCCCAGCAACGCTGGGCACCTTAACTAGTTAATAGAGATTACAATCTTTTTTCTTGATTGATCACCATCCTTTAAGGATGTAGAGATAGCCTCAAAAACCTTCTAGCACATGGTTAATATGAGAGTAAATTAAAAAGGAACAACCTTATCAGGCCAACCTCGTCTTTTGAAGTTTGTATCTCCCCTGATATCTTCTTGCATGCATCTTCTAAAGGATGTCACCAGGAGGTTCACTTTACAAATATGGATCTAATTAACTACATAAATAGTTGCTTCAAATAATCTCTTTCTAGCTCTGATTAGAAAATCTCTACAAGATGTATGGAAAAGTAGCAGCCGTGACCAAAAGTTTCAAGTCACGCATAATTTCTTCCAAAAGGCGAAAGAGAACTTCCATGGTTAGTGCCTGTTCATCAACTATTATAGTTGATATCTTCCAAAAAGAGATACCATGACTGCTTCTCTTAAAAGCATTCCATCAATGAGGTATTTAAGATATGTAATTGGAGCGAGTGCAAACTTCAAACTTAATGCTAACATCCTCACCAATAGTTGCACCTATTTGTTCAGCAACACGTCAGGATATCCATCATAGTTGCCTACATGCAATTGCTTCTTTGGTATAACTAGTTTCTACATTGAGCAGAGGTATTTTTTTATGTGTTAGAGCATAAGAAACCAAACCTTGGCTCAAATGGTACGTCTTTCCTAATTGGCTTACTTGTGTTATTGGTTCAGTAATTGGCATTTCTTAGTGCTTGGCTTTTGGTACCCTAAAATTTATGTTGGCAATGCCTCATCTTATAGTAAATTCCATTGCTTGCATTTGAACATAACAAAAAGGAAAGGTAAATTCCATTCTTTGCATTTGAACATAATTGCAAAAAAAATCTTCACAGAATGTTGGAGAATCTAATAGAGTCAGAGAGAATAAATGATTGCTAAGGAAAATTTGGTGGAATATTAGACAACACACCTTCTTTGCCTTCAGACAATCTAACAAAATCTTCATGGAATCTAAGCGAATATCTAGAAATCTGAAAGTAATATTAAGAAATTTGGAAGAAACTCTATAATCTTAATTGTAGCAGGCTAAGGTTTTGGATGGGCATGTTATGAACAGGGGAGGAGTTGAGGATGGAAAAAGCAGTGAGGAAATTTTGGTGGAGGGGGAGATGGAGGGATTTTTGGATGGTAAATTATGTAGATTCGATGGCGATGTAGAGGGTAGATAATGCTTTGGATTTAGAATTAGAGAGGAAAAATTTATTACCAAAGGCAAGGCCGGTAACCTAGATGGAGTAGCCGGAAGAAATGGAAAGGGGGAATAGGCGAGAGAGGAGTCAATGGTTTTTTAGCAGTAGAAAAAAAATGGTATTACAGTTAGAAGAATACCTGCATTGGAAAAACCATCATGACATTCTTTATTCTTACTGGAGGTTCTTGCGGTGGGTAAAAGCATGAAAAGGTGTCTATAAATGTAGCCCTTTTTGTACATATACATATGTACCGAATGCACATTTTTGGAATAACTGTCATCATGACCCGCTAGTAACTGCCATGATTAATGGCTATCCACCACTCTGAAACCGCACAATTTTCGGATTTTGAAATTCTTTACCAAATTCTTTCTTGGTTTGCCTCTCGTTCACTATCCCTACCGCCTTCTTGGCTTGAATTCGATCAATTAATTCTTCATCTAGCTATGGCCCCAAAACGCCCCGGATCGGTGCTTGCTCATCACCACAGCCCAAGCGAGAAGCCGGTGCTTCCTAAGAAGGGAATCTTACCTCCAAGGAGTTTACGTTTGGGTTCCGATGTGATCCAAGCCAAAGACCTCCGTGATAAACATGCAGAGGCGCACATACCCAACCTAGAGATGGTTATGAACGAGGTATGGGGTGAAGCTCCAAAAAATAGACGAGGATTCAAGGAAGGGAGAATCCCAACGCATGGAAAGATGATTTTTAAATATTATGAATTGGTTTATGGCAAGAAACAGTTACAAAACCATTATATTTCCACCTATTTTGCCGCGAGCATTTGCTCTTCACTTGAAGGGACGGCTTGTTGATTGATGGACGTGGCTAGGACCGCCAAAGATCTTGCCAAACCCTACAACAGGTAAATCCTCAAATATCAAACAGGAGATCATATTGCAGCGTAATATTAGAGCCCTGGGTTATTCTAGACCAGATATTGACACAATAAAGCAATTATTTTAAGCATGGGTTGGAGGAGAAAACTAACCTATTGAATGAAGTAGAAGTAATCGAAGAAAAAAGGAGGGATGCATTGAAGGTCATCAGCCCGGATTGAGGGTAGAAAGGATATGCTATCAGAAGATCCGCAGCCAGATCTGCCGTAAAATAGATGAGACAAAACAGAATTTGACAAATTGTCCCGGGATCCCTACTGAAATCAAGTTATCTTCTGAGTGTTGAAGTACAAGTTGGAAGACTTGGTTATGAGTAGACATGAGAAAGAGCAAAGACTCTTCTAAGCTAGAAATTGGTTTGAGTGAAGCAACTAAAGAAATTGAAAGGCATGAAATCTCAATTGAACAAAGCAAAAGGAAAACTTAATTGCATTGAATTGGTTCGGCCAAAGGCATTCACTGATTTTGGATTTCATGAAATGAGCAGACCTATTGTTTTGCACCCGAGGCCCCACGTAGGGAGCTACTTCTATAGAGCAGTTCATCACATTCAGTTCATGTACCTGTTGTGGCCAAGGCTTTGGCAAAACGGGTTTTGTTGTCGCTAGCTCCATGCAGAGATCCTTATTGCCTCTTCTCGCTTGTGTTATCCGGTCCATGAAAGATGTAATTGCATAAAAAGGTTGCATCCGGGATGAGGGCATTGAATTCAGCTTGGTTTCCTCAAGAAAGGTATGCATTGCTCTCAACTAATTTAAACTTATATTTCTCTTAATTCATATTTGTTATTGTAATCTGCATCATGGAAAAAATTAGTGGCTATTAATAGCCAAATGGCGATTTTTTAAGGGGTCTAGGCAAATTTTGCGGCGATTTTTATGAAGGGAGATCTCTTTTAAAAAAATAAAAAATAGCCATTGTTAAAAAAAATAATCTATTATCTTTTTTAGGATTAGCTGGACTATTTTCCCCATTTTCCTTAAAGAAAAAGGGATTAGCCTTTCTTTATCCTATATTATAAAATTTTAATGTATGTCTGTCTTGAACGACACTTTAAATTGGACGGTTTGGATTTTTTTGCGACACGTGGCATCATCTCTACTTTTCTTTCAGCTTACCTTTCTTTAGGGTTTCTCCTTCACGGCATTGTGGAGTTGCCAATTTCGTTTTGTTTCTATCTAACCCTAATCGCATGTTGTTGAACGAATGGAGCCGCCAGTCGCAAACCGTGGATTCAACACAAAAAGGCGCGATGACTGTTACCCTAAGAAGGTCGCGAGTTTGAGCAGAGCGTAGAGGCTCGCCATGGTGGATGCCATAGCCGCTCGCTTTGGTAGCCATAGTATTGAGGAAGATGATGCTTATCGGGATGGATTTTGGGGCGACAACAGTTATAGGGGCGAGCGTTGCTTGCGGCCAATCCTCTCAAGTAGATTCGATTGAAGATGTCAATCAAATTATCCAGTAAATATCTTCGTGCCAAATAGATTTTCTACGGGATCCGGATCGCCTAACTTTCTCGCATTGATTAAATGTTGTCTCATGAAAATGGTAACAAACTTTTTTCCCTTTGTACTCACATGGCATCCATTTTTTTGAGATAAGTTGTTTCTAGCTCTGAGATAATTGCAACGTATGAAGTTGCATTTTTCCATGACAAAGAAGTATCCACAATTTAGTGCCTCTTGCCTACCTCTTCTCTTAGCCAACGAACAGCAGAGTCGCCAACAAAGTAGATAGAAGATGATGATTGTGAGGTTTAGGAACAAGCAAGGCATTCAACCATCTTGAACATATTAAGGGAAGGTGCCATATCGGGATCTATTTAATAAAAGCAAACAGACATCCCACGACTTTCTTCCCGGCATTGGCATTGCCATAGCCAAACTTCAAAAAGGTTTTTGCTATGATTTTGTATTGTTCTTTTGGTTCTAGATCGGCCTTTGTTTATCTTATTCCAAGTAGAATGCTTTTTGATCAGAGTGGCGGTTTGTATGCAGATTCGTGGTTTTTTATTTTTTAATGCTTGATATCATATGCGTGATTCTACCAAGTTTTGCTTCTTCCCATTCTTCTCCGTGATAATAATTACGATTGTATGGGTGATGGAAAGGAATTTGATATAAAGGCCCATGTTGTGACAAAGTATTATTCTTCAACGGCCATTTCATCAAGAGTTAGGTGCATAGAAAAAGTAAGGCGGTCCGGAAGATCGAGATTAAGGTATATTTTGTATTATTTCAAGTTTCTTTAGTTGTTCAGCCTTTTTCAGAAAGCTAGGTGTTCCTACTATATGAAGTTCTTTAATCGTTGCTATTATTGCGTTGGGTTGAATGCACATATTTTCTTTCTTGAGTTAATCATGTTCCAAAAAGAAAATGTTGAAATAGTTCTCGAAAGCTACATAAGCTATCAATAGATGCATTTCCAATGTCGATATGAATTGTTAGGGTACATACATTTAGCGTGTCTCTTTGATATGAAGAAAGCAGTGTTCACTACAAACAAGTTGCATGCAACTTGCAATTTAAATAAACTATAGCTTTATGTAACTATTTCAAGTTTGTAGAATTGGAAGTTCTTATAAACTAAATGAGTGTGTTTACGTATTGCCCGCAGAATGTTGAAAATATGTGCTTTTAGACATAGGTTTTTTAGACACTTAAAACTTAGGGAATATGTCCTTTCTAAATAGAAATTCGTTGCTTTTGCATAATTCAGAGTGTATGTTTCACAAGGATTTAAGGTTTATAAAGAAAGTTTGAGCTCAATGGCCTTGGATAATTCTGCATTGCACACACTTACCAAAAAGTTGGGAACTTATCAAAAAGTTGGAAATCAATTTTAAACTGACTAAAAATGGAGTTTTTAACATGGAACATGTGCATGAATATATTTTTTAGAGCAATTTCATATTAGATTGCATTTGTAAACTGAAAACTTGCAAATATGACGAAAGCCTTAGAATATTTTGTATATTTATTATTGACGATGTATCACATATTACAACTTTTTGGTGTCTATTATACAACCAATCTCATGTTGAAAATACGTCACGCATACTCACGCATACTGATATATCTCTCAAAACAAAAATAATAATGTGGTGAAACCAACAAAAGACCACATCAATTATTTTAACACAATGCACCATTCACAATTTCCCGAGCTTTAACCCAGCGAAGTAATTCGCACACCAAATACAAAAATAAAGTAGTAAAAACCAGCAAGTGACCACATCAATTATTTTAACATGATACATCTGCTTATTAGCAAAAGGTGAATTTGATAATGGTATTAAAATGCTCCCTTTTAAGAAAACCCAAGAGTATCTTAGAATGGTTGCTTAAAGGTTGCATACAAAATATTGGATGTCTAAATATTGTAACATGTTTAGTTGGATAGAATATTCATGTATTGTAGATGTTTAAACATACACGATTCATCATATATGTTGGATTATTACTATACACTTTTTTCATTGTGGCCAAAACATTTACAAATTCCAAACTCTGAACTTATGCCTTATGCCCAGCAACGCTGGGCACCATTACTAGTATTACAATATTTATATATCAAATTATTAATAGCCAAACAAAAATAAATTATTAATAAATATTTTTACACATGCCCATCTGCTATCATTAGTGATAGTAGTCTTTTGAACTATGAATTTCTATTACATATACCACATATGCATCTTCAAAAAGAAATTATAAGAGATGGCCATTATCCAGCTAGATGCTCGAGTTGGTTGCATAACATCTTCCTTCAAGCATTTGATCACCATATCTAGAAAGGTGTCGTTGCATTGAATCTAGTTTAAACTATGGATCTTATAAGCTATATTGTGAGCTTTTGTTATAAGTTTTTTAAGATTATCGTATGTTCCTTGATTGTTGATTATTATTTGTAATTGTAGTACAATATGTCTAAAGCTACATAATTTACATTTTTTGCCTTTACTTCAAAAGTTTCGCCAAGTCCAAATACATATATATCTAATGATAATAATAAATTTAGCCAAATATATACATAAAATACAGTAAGATCTTGAAAAATAGCCAAACCATTTTTTATGGAAAAACATATAATATGCTTAATTTTTTCCCTGATCTGCATAGTTCTACATGTATGGCTTTCAGTGCATTGCTATTCCTTGTACATGTATAACTTTTAGTGTACATCTGTAAGCAGAGGTACATAGGCATATATTTGCTTGTTTATTGATGCTTTTATTTTTGAGCTTGGATTGCAGTTGTATCAGTTGTACATGTATCTAATGGAGTCTACATCTGCAAATAGATGTACATGCATTTATCTTTAGAGTGCATCTGTAGATGGATTCATAAGTATGTGCAGTTTTTACATATATGTGCTTTTTTTGGGCATAGATCTACATTCCCTAACTGGATACCTGGGTACATCTGGGTACATCTGGGTACATTGAGGTACATCTATGTACATTGAGGAACATGTACATGTACATTTGGCTACAGTTAAATGTAGTTCTATTTTCATGTTCTTTTATGTCTATTGAAATTTAGATCATTTGTTTGTTTGCGGATGAGGTCGTTCCTATCCTGTGGCGCCTTTTAATGGTCGATGTTCTTGAGCCATCCGGTGATCGACTCTCTTTACGATTTTTTATCGAGCATAAGGCATCGAATCAGAGACCCTCAACCTTCCAGCTCCAGATCACCAATGATATTTACAAAGTGCAAGAATAGAACCATCCGCAACAAAGGCTCCTCGAACATGGCAAAGTGAAGTTGAGGAAATAGAGAGGATGGCACTTGAGAAAGCTAAAGCATTGCAGGTGCAGAGCCTTCAATGATCGCGAATGTAAACACTTTCATCACCAAGTGCTAAATTAGTAATTGGAGAAGCTCCTAAGAAAGATTCAAATCTGCCTCAAAGATCATCGCTAGGTGTCGGGCCCGGACTGCTACGAAGCTATAAAGGACACAGATTCAGATTTTATCCCGTGAGATACCAGTGGAAGAAGAGGAAGTTGAGTTGGTAGTTGAGTCCACTCCAAAGAGGAGGCAAAAGAATGCCGGTGATGTAACTCCAAGAGGAAAAAAACAGCAAAATCTCCAAAGAAAAAAAATGTCCTCCTAAAAAAGAAAATCTCCGTGCAAAAAGTGCCACCACCACCAAGAAAGAGGTATGTCCAAGATGAACTAATTTTGTTAAACATCTCAGATTTATGATAATTAACCACATTTTTTTTTGTACATAGGACACCATCACAGCCGTGAAGGAAGCTGATCCCGATCCGGGCCGAAGTCGGAACAGGAAGAGGAAGAGGAGCTACAAGCAAATATTGATGTGATAACAAATAAGGTGCAAAGAAATCCACGTAAGATGCCAAGCGGTGATGAATTTACAAGATGAGTAATATACAATTGATTACAATAGATATATTCTTTTGCTAATGTTGTTGTTTCCTTGTACATGCTTTAGTGAACCGACCGAAAAAGGTTGGCTCCATTCACTCCTTATAGGGACTGCCCTCCTAAGCCCCGCACCCTCTATCTTTCAAAGTGATGTTGACGAAGTTCACCTGAAGTCGGACTTGACCTCTAAGATGGTAGATGTCTATGGGAGGTAGGCTAGTATTTCAACATATTTATGTTATTTCATTCCCTAAATTACTCATCTTATGTATTAATATGTATTCTAGATTTGTGTGTAGGTACCTTTATAGCGGTCTTCCATCTGATTGGAAACACAAGTTTTTTATGGTTCAACCGGACACCTTCCATAATTTTGTGAATTCCCTCAAGAACAAGGGGGGGGATGCAACGTAACACTAACATAAAGGAAGGGCTGGATGGCATTTTGATTGCAAGATGCCAATACATATTTGTTCCAATTCTGCAAGGCCCAAATGTGGCATTGGCAATACTTGTGCTTGCTGGTCCAGTGAAAAGCTCTTTTCCATCTATAGCTAGCCCAAGTATACATATCCTCTCTCCCGCCAAAGGCTATGTACCCGATGCTAAAGTGGTCCGTATAAGTATGAGTTTCGCTTTTGTTTTTATGATTTGATTATTCTCATATTGCAATTTCTTATGCTTGATTTATTCTCACATTGCAATTTTGTGTTTCATAAGCTTGTGATCAATAACATGATGCTCGGATCCAACAAATTTTAAGCCATGGTAGGAAGAACTTTGATGCTCCCGTGTTCTGTCCTAAAATGCCGTAAACTAGTACCAAGAACCCTTGCATGTACATTGTGGCATATGCACAAATTCATAGATGCCGTGGTTGATGCACATCCAAGCTCCATTTTTGTAAGTAGAACATGTTATTTTCCTATTAGTTATTTGTTGGTATAGTCCTCTAATACTTGTGCACCATGCAGATGACACCCGCTTGGTTCATCGATGCCTATGCCAAGTCACGGAGGGATCATCTAATGGAGGCATTAATTGTAGAAGGCTAGATGAATATACAAGCGCTTGTTCCTACACTGTGGTAGATAGTCTCTTTGACTTGTTTTTAAATTACAGCTTTGTATGAGCCATGTTCCGAAGCTTCTTTGTACTCAATAAGTAATGAAAAATTAATTTATTTGTCTCACTTACATATGCAAATAACAATTGTGTAATTATCAATGTGTTTTCTCAATTGTGTGATCCGAAATGTAATTATAAATTGTGAATCTCAAGTGTTTTCTTGTCGACAGTGAATCATCTAATTGTGGAGAAAGCTCATTATCTTTGACTTAAATTGTGGTTGGGCAAGAGTGTGCACAAGAATGAAAATATTAACTCAAGATACCAACAGATCCGTAAAGATGAGCTTCAATTTAATATAGGAAATGTGTTTTTTTTATCCGCAGCCGTGGTTAGCATCATCAAGTAGCATTTGTAAGAGAAGGGTTTGATGTTGCCATCTGGTCTTCACTCACTTCTAAAAATCTTTACCCAATTGTGGAACATATTTGTGATGCTTTTTCCATAAAGTCGATGTTTGTTTACAAACCGTGAGCGTTGTTGGACTCGCCACACAAACACCCCATCGAACCTCAAAAGGGGTTGTTTGTGAAACCATTAGTTGTGGTATGGAAAGAGTACCCGTGAGTACTATGGACATACAGCTCGATCGACGACAAAAGATACAAACCACTTTGAATCCAGAGAGGAAGCTACATATGTCCTTTCTCTCGACACCGATATTAGCCGGTGACGATTGTTTGTCATGGAGCTCATTCTATGGCTTAATGGATTCAAAATGGTGAAGATGGTATAGTTTATATAAAAGAGCATCCAATGACTAATGCAGCCAGATAGCATATCGAAAAGTGTGGAAGATTTTGTCGGCAAACTATGGCAAAGAATTTGGGTGCTCACGCCTAAATTTAGTCAATATACGTGAGCAAGGAATGGAGAAGTCGCCATCATGTTATTGGCCTCGACCGCCCATTGTTGGTACAGACTTTGACCGATGTACAAATTCAAATGTTATAAATATATGTATCAAAGTTTTTGTTCATTGCACTTGAGTACTGCTTTTACCGCCTTTCTTATTGGTACAATTATCGAGTGTGTATATATAATTAAGTGATCTTCATTTGCTTTGTAGATGAGTGGATCAAACACAAAAGACTATTAAGAAACTAAGAGATAGAGTTCCCACAAGACCCGTGAGGTAATACAAACCAACACAAGCCGCAAGTACATAGGGTTGGGGACCGATTATCGCCTCTATACTGCTTTGTTCGAACTTTGGGAAAAGGTTGAGCATATTGAAAATTATGAGGAACGAAAGCAACCATGAAATGTATATTGGCAAAGAAATCACTTGTTGCACAACCCTTGGGGAAGGCACGGTCTTGGAAGATGCAGGCCATGTAGGATGGAGTGGTTTGCCGCTGGCACGCGCTATAGAAACCGCATGGACTACCGCTTTAGAGGATATCTCTTCAAATTTCTCTACGGGCTGGAAGACATGATGCAATAGTCATAAGATATCAGGCTCCTACTGACATTTTGAAGCTTGGTCATGAATTATGAGCCATGCTCATTTTCGGATGTGTTGTATATATGTCCACAATATAAATATATCAACCATTTGTACATGAAAACTATCCATTCCATTTCATTTTATCTTTGCCATGACCGAAACTATTTTTAATGTTTATGCAATTCAACTTTCTTATGTTCAATTCTAATCAACTTACACTTAACAAATTTTTATAATATTTCTGGAATGTACAACAGATGTACATAAGATGTACATTGTTGTACATCTTATGTACATTGATGTACATAATGCACATCTGAAGTAGTCCAGTTCTTCAGTTCTTATCTTTTATATGAACAAAGTATTACAATATTTCTGGAAAGTACCACAGATCTGACTTAGTCCATGTCATCTACAATTGCTGGAAGTTGTGATAACAATGTCTCATGGACTTCATCTGGCAAGTGAAATGTTTGGCTTTGCCCCTTCATTTTGTGTTTTACTTTCTTGAATGGGATTCGAACCCCAATCATAGATTCTGCAGGTACCAAAACATTCTTAGTGGGAAGCAGTTTATACTTATTGTGGCAGCCTGGGATTAGTTCATAATATTGTCCTTCAATGACACTAGTGCCAGCAGAGTATTCATTTCCATAGTCATCAATTGAATCTTCTTCCAATGCATGCTTTTCCCGGTGCACATGAGAACATAGTATGAAACACCTTCCACATTGTCTGCGGTGCCGCAAAAAGACACAAATACATCCATCTAAGCCTACGATGTCATCTAAACCACCTCGCTTCGCATACAAAACTTCCCACATCATTTTCAAACTTCACCACGAGAGGCAATATGATCTGGGGTGGGCTCTAAACTTTAGAGACCATTCTCCACAATGTTTAATGTTCTCACAATTCAACCAATTGAAGTTCATGCAAGCATCACAAAAGCACGAGTGGTCTCGATAGCAACTTTGTTGGATCTCATTGGGTTTATAGTTGACACCGAATGTATCTGGCCGAGTACTGTAAAGTCTTGCAATTGAATGCTTGCCGCCGCTCACATCTGCTTTTCCCACCTCCCAAAACACCCCTTTCACAATCCGGATTCCTTGGCTCTTAAAACCGCACATGTTGTTTTTCGCGACTGCCACCGGGCATGCCATTTTGTTTTCTCCGCCGCCTCAAGCCACAACTTTGCTATACCAGCCCGCCATCATGTGTGCCTTTCCCATGGCCAGATCCAAAGAAATTCCATAAGAATTTTATTTTCAACATGGTATCTACAGATTCCATACCATGCCCGGCGCATTTGAATTGAGATGCACAACCATCCGACTCACACACATAATGAAGGTTTATGTGTCCACCTCCATTATTCTTAAGCCACCCCAAATGTAATTTAAAACCATGTTGCACAAAATGAGTGTCATGCTTCCTCGGTCATCCGAAACATAGAAATGCACTGCTTTTTTAAGCTTACCTTCTATTTTCATCATTGAAATATGGACCAAAAATACTAATTTGATCAGATTCCAATGCTCTGATTGCACTTCGTCCTGGTTTCAATGTGTAGTTCTCTCGCAAAGTCAACAATGCACAACACACTATTATCCGGGAGTTTCTCAACACATCTTTTTAAACTGCTTTGCTCGCCAAGCCAATGTAAAGTTATGATCCAGAACTTAGCAAGCTGAATTTTCATGTTCTTTAACAAAACAGATGCTTTGTCATTCTGATCAACTAATCTAAGCCTTCTGGATGTACCTTTTTTGGATGGCTCATTGACATATGCATATAGTTGCCAGTTGACATTCTGAATTCCATCTTCCTCGTTGGACAAATGTCTAATTTCTTCACTCCACATTCATCACATTCACCTTTGATGCATTTTAGTTTATGCCATTCATCCGTCATATATTTCTCGCAAACTGTTGACCTCCACAAGATACTAACATTATCAAAAGTCTTCTTGTTTGCTTGACATACTCCATTGTTTTGCTGGCATGCACAGACACTGCAGCAGCAAGTGCACGTAGGGATCTCCTCATATCCTTGAAGGCCTTTCTGTACAGATCTGCTTGCTCATGTTTGACACAGCAACATGTGTTTCTCTCCTTCAATTTCCTTATGCAATCAGGTTTCAGATACTCGAACTGAATTTTGGTATCAGGGTTCAGATATACAAACTATTGATAAAGCTCAGACTGCAATAACAAAAGCATTAAAGACCATGTTAGCAAAATGATGTTGGCAACCAGATGGCAAAAGAGTATTGAACTATACAATTGTACATTTAATGTATGTTCTATGTACATAAAATGTCCATCCAACAGTTCCACTAATCTGTTATCGTACATCTAATGTACATCTAATGTACATCAGTACATCTAATGTACAGCCAAACAGTTCCACTGATCTGTTACTGTACATTTAATGTACATCCAATGTACATCTAGTGTACATCTAATGTACATCTAATTAATGTTACAATATTAGTACATCACATTAATGTTACAATATTAGTACATCTAATATACATATGTATGATTTGTTTGGCTTCATTACCTGAAAGTACACTAAAATGTAAAATGATGTAATTTTGATATTCAAGTACATGTAAATGCAAATGCATGGACATGTAAGTGTTAATGGAAACAATGTAAACAATGTAAAATGTAAACAATGTAAATGCAATACATTTCATGAAAACCATGTGTATTCATTAACAAAGTCACTCGAACGTAACTAGAATGTATGTAAGAAAGTCATGAAAGAATTTTGGAAGAAAACATAATCTCCAAAACTGAATTGATTCAATTACAAGAGCAAAACCGGTGAGATATCAAGGTATTGTATTGCTTGTGTTCTCCTCTTCATGACATCTCTAACCTTTGGTGAAACTTTGGTATTATCAAGCCAAAATTCACTAACCCCGACATTTGATTGAATCATCGATTCTATTTGATCTTGGCATCCTTCCCGCCAAAGCCCATACATTGCTCCACTTAATGACATTATCTTCCTTCTTGTCGCAGCTTTTGATAAATTTCTTGGTCAGATCTTTAGCAATTTTGAAGAAACATTCTTGTTTATATCTCCTTTTTTCCAACAATCATTGATAATGATGTGAATGTTTTGCACCAATTTATTTTTGCTATTAGCAAGACTTTACTTCTTGAAGCCCATCTTTCAAGTTTCGATCATTGATTTCAATAATAACTTGGAAGGATTTCCAATTACAAAGCTCGAAAAAGAAAAAGCCCGTCATCTTGCAACAAACGAAAGCACAAAAACTAATCTTTGATTCGACGGAGCGTTTTTACAAGAATCGAGGATGCAATCCACCGAATTGGCCAACACGCCGCTTTATTTGTTTTGTGGCATAACACCGCCAATGTCGGCATACTTGCGCTTTAGAACCACCACTTCCATTGGAATTTCACCCTCCATGAACAGATTGAAATTGATTTGTATTTCTGTAGATTCAATTGGTATGTGTTTGCTTCCCGAATTGCCGTTCGGTTCCCTCCGGAAAGGGGGAATTTCGAAAGGGAGGGACGGATCCATTCGAATTGGTTCAGTGGTTCGGTGGTTAACCAAGAATTTCGGGGGCACTGTCAGGGATGATCTTGCAATCATTGCAAACCTGACACAAAACGACAAACACAAATCTAAAATGTACCCCAAAAAAGCACAAATTCGTCCTTCAATTCAGTACGATGTACGTACACCCTTTCATGCTTTTACCCCGGTATGCTTCGCACTGTTGGGTGGGACTCGCAAGAGTTCCTTATCATCATACTCTTTATAGAATCTCAATGAATATAAATATAACAAAGGTTTACTAATACAATATACAATCGGTCTCATACAGCCCTTAAATAATAAGGGACTTGTATATGATATAGCTATTAAATATCAAGAGATAAAGCACAAAGGCCTTGTAGACCTTACCATGTTCAAGGGTACATGCGCCCATGTAAATCGGGCAACAAAATAGGGTTGTCCATGATATAGCATCACGAACAAACATTATATTGCAAAACATCTATGGCATAGAATTAAGATGTGCTGAATAAATGGCCATGAAATCTGCAAAAAACCAAAGTGGCTGCAAAAAAAAACAAAAGCAATAAGACATGGTCATTCAACGATGTGCGGGAAAAAACATCTATTGAAAACCATATAAAGGACCTTGAATCATTATATGGCATTGGATTAAGATGTGCCAGATAAATGCCCATGAAACCATCTTTGCAGAAAACCAAAGTGGCAGTTCAATCTGAGGATATGGATCTTGGACAACAGAGCGGCAGGTAAGATGTGTGGAAGAAAAACCCTTCTGCTTTGCCGTTGCACAGGAAAAACCTTCTTGCCTCGCTGTTGCAGGCAACTTTCTATACTTCCTTTTCACGCGCCTTAAGAGACTCCTTGCAAAAGATTATTCATTGCACACCTTTCTAAGAAAATACTCCCATTCAATAGGGCAAAATAGTTCACGGTTCTTTCTCTATGCATTGATCTAGCCAGAAAGCTCAAAACAATAACTAACTACTAAACGGACCAAAATGAAAGTTATGAAACAAAATAAAGCGAATGGCCAAGATCGTGCACAAACTATCATCGCCTTTCGGTTTTAGTATTATATATAGATAGTGAAAGTTAGACCAGCTGCAAGAGGGAACATGGGGAGATTAGACCTTGTGTTGACGGCAACTTGTCAACATTGACATCATAATGTTGTGATACCATATACTTAATTGTTTGGGCAATAGTTAGAATTATATGATTAAGATGGAAGGTGTAGGTTAAGTGATGAAAATGGAGGGTCAAAATTAGATGGAAGATGTTGATTAAGTGGTGCAATGGAGGGTTGATGACATATTTAACAAAATTTGTACTTATTCAAATCTAATAAATATACTTCAAGAATCCGATGATAAGATTATATATATTTTAACTCTTATTGATTTTAATAATTTGTCTTAATTATCTTTAGATCAAAAGTATGATGGTTACTAAAGTATAAAATTGCTTTCTAAACTAATTTTCCCTTTCATCTATTTACAATTAAATTTTCATCTAAGAAAAGCTATGTATAATTAAATGTCATTTTTCAAAATACTTAAAGAAATTTTTAGACCGAAATTAATTAAATGATTATACTTATGCTTTAATAAAAAAAAAATTGAAAAGTTTATTATTGATTAATTTTCAATATATTCTCAATTATTTATAATTATAACTAAAACCTTAACTTTATCATTTAATTAATTTTAAACTAAAACTTTTCTTAAAGTATTTTTAAAAGTGTTAAAACTTGTAAATTGTGAAATTCTCATAATAGTTTTAAGTCATCTCTTATTTAACCATCATATTTCATTTAGAAATTATCATGATTGTTAAATATTAAATTTGTTACATCACTGAAAATTGAAATTTTATATGCTTGAAATGTCTAATTTTAAATACATTCGAGTAAAAGTTAGTTTGAAACTTATAATGGCATCTTTGAAGTGCTATCTATTAAATCTGAATAAGTCCAAGGTTTGTTGAATATGTCATATAAGCTAAGCAAAAAGCGTGCAGAGCAGTGATGAAGAGAGCCGTGCAAAGCAGAGACGTTCAGAGCAGAGAGAGCAGAGGCGTGCACGACAGATATATAATTTTTATTTAGATGCTCGGCGTACGTATAAAAAGTTTCCTATCACGAAGCAGGTTTTTTTTTATTGCGTACGAGCTTTGAAGGATACCCGGCATCCCGGATATAACATTTTATTTTTTCTTTCAGGCAGCCCAGATATGCTTATGTTTTTTCAGAATCAGGAAGCCATAATTGAAGCTCGGGAAAAGATATCTGGAAGGTTATTATGCAGTGTGTTTTTTTTTTATTATCTGTGGTCATTTTAATACTTATCATTCCTTACCTGTATTATGTGCAGGTAAAATATATATATGAGGTACACGTCTATAACCTGCTGGCCGAACATGAATATGCAGTTGTGGGACTTTTATTTTGCATTTCAAACGCATTGTTATTATGCAGAATCGTGTCCCAATGCTCAGTATATCATTAGAAAGAAAGGCCATGACTGCAAGAATTCTACGAGAGCCCCATAATGACTCCTGGAGAGATCCGTAGAAATTGTCGCATTGTAACTAATGTTCAATATTGAAATTCAATTAAGACTATTCATGAAGCCAAATGTGTGTCGTAAATGAAAGTGAAGGCCCTAAATCTACTAAACAATCTACGTTCCATGGTATAAAGTGTATGGATATTGCGTTAACAAATTGCTATATTGGACTTATTCAAATTTAATAAGAATATATGTATTGTTTATATAAGTTTATCTTTAAAATAAAACTATAGTAGTTATCAAAGAATAAAATTATTTTTCAAACTTATTTTCACTTGAATCTATTTAGAATTAGACATTTTAAGAACAAAAAAATTTATTTTTAGTGATTTAATAAATTTAAAATTTGGCAACTTCTAAATAAAATCTGATGTTTTTGATAAGTGATTAACTTCAAACTGCCATGAAAATTTCGCAATTTACAAACTTTTATGCTTTTAAAAATGCTTTAAGAAAAGCTTTAGGCTGAAATTAATTAAATGATAAAGTTATTATTCTAATAATAACTATTGAATAATTTATTATTGATAACATAAAATATATTGAAAATTAATCAATAATTATGAACCCTTTTTTTAGTAAACATAAACGAATCATTTAATTACCTTCAATAAAAAAATTTCTTTTAAATATTTAAAGAAAATAACATTTCGATCGTACAGACCTTATCTTAGATGGAAATTTAATTTTAAGTAGATTAAAATGAAAATTACTTTAGGTGCAATTTTATTCATATGGTTTTATCATATCCTTGAAGTATATCTATTAGATTTGAATAAGTCTAAATTTTTTTAATTATGTCATGTTGAGATTAAGTGGTGCTAGGAGCTTTGAATGGCCTCAATTGAATTTTGTTTTGTAAAAACAAAAGCTCTCTCTCTCTCTCCCTCCCTCCCTACCTCCCTCATGTAAGGGCAATTGGTCAAGTTGGTTTTAGGCCTCAGCGATCCACTATGGACCACCTGGTTACTATTAGAACCATTACCGATTCTGTCAAGAAGACAAAAAAGAAACCACTTTTTACTTTGTTTGTAGACTTGACTAAAGTATTTGACATGCTTAGAAGGAGAAATATTTGGGATTACATGGAGTTCAATGGGTTACCGCTAGAACTAAGAAATGCAGTAGCCACTTTGTACGAAAAGGTTGTGGTGAGGCTTTCCTTTCCATTATATAATGAATGTTCTGAAGAGGTCATTAGCAACATTGGAGTTAAGAAGGGATGTTCACTTTCCCCAACACTATTTGGAATATATGTTGATCAATTGGAGGGATGGCTACAACAACAAGGTGGAAGAGGGACCACGATTGCTGGGTATGTAATCTTATTGTTGCTCTATGCAGATGATACTGTGATATTTGCTAGAACAAAGACATGCAACAACATATCAATGTGCTCGCGCTTTTCTACAAAAATACAGGTATGCATGTAAATCTGAGTAAGACTAA
This sequence comes from Isoetes taiwanensis, assembly GCA_021234155.1. Lineage (NCBI taxonomy): Eukaryota > Viridiplantae > Streptophyta > Lycopodiopsida > Isoetales > Isoetaceae > Isoetes > Isoetes taiwanensis. The sequence goes on along the minus strand of JAJEKV010000108.1, from coordinate 3,172,226 downwards.
GATATTAATATTTGGCGTGAGATCACCAAAATTTCAGTTTTACTATAATGAGCAACAAATTAAGATTTTTTTTTAAATTTATGACTCCAGTTTCAACCACTAAAATCATAGTCTCATCGCCTGCTAAAACTTCTAAAAATTCTTGTTTTAACTTTCATATAGAATAGAATAGAATAGAATAGAATACATTTGTGTCCTTTGTGCCATAAGGCCCCTGGACTTGTGTAGCATGGGCGAGCTCCCTAAAAGGGTGCTACTAGCACAACACGCTGTTACAATGTAGCCTTTTCGGAAGGCTGACTTTTTTCCTTTTAATACCCAAGACCCCACTTTTACCTCGGCTTCTTGGCCGCGGTGATGATCGTCGTTATCAATCAGCTTTTAGCTGAGTAATTTGTGTGAGGCTATATGAGTCGCTTTGTACGGATCATATTACAAGCCCTCTTTCACCGCGGTAATCATATTACAAGCCCTCTTTCTGTGTACTGGTACGGTGTCCTGGTCGTCATTCTGTGGATCGCGTCGCTAGATCACTTAGTGATTCTGGCTCATCTTCATCGCTTTGTGGACTGGTTCTCCCCACCTTATATTCCTATATCTGTCCCCTCGATGTCAGAGGCATGTCCGGCAAATCACTAATCATATGATTCTCATCCTCTATTCTTCCCCCGCCGCAGATTCTCGTGATATCCCGCGGTTCCTTGTCTACCCCTCTCCACCGTCTTTTCTATTCTCGGATCATGGCTTCCCATCCTAAATCCGCTAGCGTGTCCCTTCTTTTTTTCTCCGTAAGTTATCCCTCAGATATCGATGTCCTATTTGTTGGTCCGGATTAAAACCCAGATGAGCCGGCCTCGTTTTGGGTCCCGTAGTGCCTGCGTCGCGTACCATGCTCTTGTTGTTTGGTTCCGCCCCACTCCTCATTCCAATCGCCCCCTTCTATTAGGTCACTCGATTCAATCCCATTTGTCGGGTCCATGTTGCCACCTCCTTAAACCATCCTTTTGCTTTCGAGGATATGTGATTTTGCTTGATTCTATGATTGCAATGCCGATGCTTTTCCTTGTCCTGTCTCCCCGCTATCTCTCGAAAGGCGGTATCTTATAGTTCTCTCCCATGCTCTCACTTCCATCGGTTTCCGCCTCGCTTCGAAAGTACCATGATTGTTAGTGGTGTGTTTGTCCTCACCCCCAATTCGTCTGTACTACCATTGCCTAAGAATTCCTTCCTCGCTTCCCAGTTTAGGGCTGGCCCCCATGCTTCGCCCAGATAACGGGTGGTGGCTATTATTGCAATGAATAGATAGCATTTGATATCCCGGTCCGCTTATTCTACTTCTGTTACAAAAGTTTTTCATGTTGAAGTAGCTTCCTATAGCTGATTGAAATCCGCATTGGCTCCTTTGGTCCATTTCCCTCGCGGCCGTCATGCGTGTCATACCCTAGATATCTCAGATTCCGTTGGTTCCTCTATCTCGCTACCTTTATATTTAAAAAGGTTTATGCCTCGTTCTTGTGTCCAAAGATGATTATCTTAGTTTTTGCTAGATTCACCGCCACCTCAGATCCTCACGTAATTGTTCTAGAATTTTGAGCGCCTATGCATTCCTTTGTTCTTTTTGTTGCCATCATACTAAGATCATCCGCCAGATAGCATTATTGGTACCTTTCAGGTCCCCTAGCGTTTGGGGCATGCTTTCCTCCCTCTCGCTATGTATCCCTCGAAAAGCGCCTATATATATTCCAAACAAAGGTTGGGGATAACGGCATCCCTCGCTTTACCCCTGTCACGTGTTATCTACCGTCCTTCCTGCTCCATTTTAGCATACACCTTGTGGTATAGTCTTGCTATGGATCCTACCATATCTCTCGGTCGTGATGTCCATCAATCTCTTTAGCGCCTTCTCTCGAACCAGATCGAATGCTTTTCTCGAAATCTACAAAGCGCCAGATTATTTTCTTTCCCCGTAATTTGTTCTCGCTTCTATTAATATCCGTAGGGTCACTAGATGATCCGTGGGTTGAGTGCTCCTGCCTGAACCCCGCTTTTGCCCCTCAGGTTTCATATATTTCCTTCTTCTTCGCCCATTTCTTTAGTTTATTATCCAATACCTTTCCAAACCATTTTGCTAAAATCGAGCTTACCATTATTGTTTCAGAATTCCCCGGATCTTTTCTATTCCCTCGCCTTATGTAAAGGTATGACTCGTTGGCGTCCATCCGTCGGGAGTCCCTGTATGTATGATGCCGTTAAAAATGTTCAGAACTGCCCGGCCGATTTCTAATTCGCACTGCCGCCAGCTCACGGTGAGTCCGTGATAACCGGAGTTTTATGATTGGCCATCTTGTTCGTGGCCATCCCTACATCTAGCAAGTTGAAGCATGGTTTATCCCGATCATCTTTGTAGTGGTATGGATACCGGAGGTGCCCCCGTCTTGTATAATTTATCCAAGTAACTCTCCCATCCCTCGGTTCCAATGTCATCTTGTTCGTTTTTTGCTTTCACATTACTTCCCCTCCTTTATTTTTGAGTCCTCTCCGTGAACCCCGGGCTGTTTTTTCAACATTTTCCCCAAATACCATTGGTCTTTGAGTGTGTTATTGTATCTCTTCTTCAGTAATCTTTATGTATTTGTCCTTTCTTCTCGGTATGTCTCTTTCCCCTATGTTTTCTTACTTTCCTCTTGTATTCCCTACACCTCGCCATCGTACCATCTTGAAGCTCTAAATGCCCTATTTTTCCCGATTTTGATCTTTTTCCCAAACACCTCTGTTGCTACCCTTACCATGATGTCATTTAGGGTGTCTCCATTCTCCCTTTGCGCTTGTGCTCTCCCCAGTTCCATTCTCCCATTTCCTCCTTGATCATTTTGGGTGAAAGTTTCGCGTTTTTCCCCGGAACCGAATCTTCCCCCTCGCCTTTATTATCTTCCTTTCTTTTACCGGCTTTGCCTTTTTTGTGGCTTCTCCCCAGCCCGGATTGTTAGTTTAATTGGTCTATGGCTTTCCCCTCCTCCCCGGCCGGCCATTCCCGTAGCATCAGCCCTTCTATCTTTTTTCTTTGCTTGTTCGCTCACAATTATGTAATCCACTATGCTCTTACCATGTGTGTTTGGCTCGTGGAAGCCTCCCCGATCCCCTCCATTTTTCCACACCATTGGCTATAATCATCCCTCCTTGCCGCGTGCATACTTCCAAAGCCAGTAATTCACCTCTAACATTGACCTCGCCTTTATCTTCTCAGATCCCTCGCCACTTCGCGGGCCCTCATCGTATACACCGCCCGCCCCCTATCTCATCCGGTAGGCAGATTGCGGCTTGAACCCGTCTCGTTCTAGCATTTAGATCTCCTATTATAATCACCGGTCCTTGTTCCTTCCATTTTAGGTTATATTCTCTCCCAGATCTAGCGCGGTTCTAGTTTATCACCGTTCTGGGGCGGGTAATATGTAATTATCGAACCATATCTTGTTTGCTTTTCATTTGGACACTCAAAACCATATTTCTTTTATTGATATCCGAATGTAACATACATGCATTGTTAATCGTGACTGCTTTTTATATAACAAGCCAAACCTCGTGACTCCCTCTCCTATTTTAAATTTCTGTCTTTCCAACACGTGAACAATCGGTATCCTTCCTCCTCTGGCAGCCTTTTGACGTTATGCTCCCAAGTCTCTGTCAAGCATATTATGTCACATCCTCGGGCACCTTCTAACCTTTCTCCATCATCCCATGGGTACCCCGCGGGGTCCAAAAGACCACAATGTCAACGTCTTTTCCCCAGGTTGCTCCTTCAGTATCTCTGTGTTTTCGTGCCAATGCCCATCCTCCTTGGTCTTCCCCGTCTTCATTTTCATTGGGTTGGCCCTTCCGAACCTTGTTTGTGTTGCTCGCTCTTCGTTTCCCCATTTTCGTTTCTTTCCTATTACCTGATGCGGTTCCCTTCTACAGGTGCACGCTCTTGGAGCTTCCTTTCCGCAGATCTGTTCTCCATCCCATTTGTATAGGCATCGAGGAGGGCATTATGTTTTCCTTCTCGCCTCCGTTGATTTTTCTATCCCCGCACCCCTCGCAGAACCCCCGCAACCACCTGCCGTCGTTCTGCTGGGTTGAGTCGCTTGTTCTCCCCTCTTGTGTATATAGACCTTGCCATTTCTTGACCCCGCTTGTATCCCTGCTTGGTTCAGTCTCCCGGCTTTGGCCAACTCCTGTCGGCGCCTTGTCTCGTGCATCACCGTTAAAGACTCCGTGACCTTGATTCCATTCCTCAATCTCGGGTCCCATCCCAGGTAGGATCCTTTCCTTGGTGGCCAAATCCTTAACGTCAAATTTATGTGTCTCGGTCTCCCCCTCCATTGGCTTTGATCGTATGGCTTTGATGATGGCCCCGTGCTCCTTGAACACCGTTTCTAACACTTCTGCAGTAACTCGATATATATCCTCGTTAGGCCTTTCTGCTATACCAATTAGCCTAACATCATGCTTAATTTTATTTTGCTCCTCATATTCCCTTAAGTGTGGCTTTATCCTATCAAATGACTCCCATGCATCCATCTCAACATTTGATTTCTCTAATTCAACCAACCTTTGCGGGATCTTTGCCTTTTTTCTTCTTGATTTCGGCCCATCCTCCGCCGTGCATTTCCTCATTCATCTTCTCCACCCTCCTACTCTCCGGTCCATGCTAGTGATGTTTGTTTTGTTCTTGTTAACGCGTTTGCCAGTAGCGTTAAAGATGCATCGAGTGTTCGGGATCTTTGATTCCAGCCGTTTATCCATCTGCAGGCTGTGAAGTCCCGTGAGGTCCCGTTGGCTCAGGGGCTCTTTCCACCTCCGACCTTCTCTGTTGGCTACCATTGGTGCTGTTGCGGGCCATGGTCTTCGCTTTGCAAGATAATCCCGTGCCACGGACTCGTGGTGGCTCTTAGCAAAGGCGCTTGTGCTTTCGGCTCTCAATCGTAAGCTAGCCGCCGTCCCCCCACTATGACTATATATTCCCTAATTCTAAACGGCCTTTTTTATTCGTAATTACCGTAATTACCGTTTTGATTTGAATTTCAAATTTTAAACCTAATTAATTTCGTCCATCTCTTTTATTATCATTTACCTTCTTCCGTCTGTTGCCCAAGGTTGATCCTTTTGGGTTTTTCGAGGTTGCTTAGTTGGGTATGTGCATGCCTGCATTAATGACGTTGGTATCTCGCCCATAAGGAGATACCACTTACAAGGTCTTATAATGAGTTTTTAGTGGTCCGGGGTACCAGTTGGTGGGTCTAGCCCTCGCTATCCTGGTGCACGGCGGAGGCTTGGCGGCTGTCTCCGTAATTGCCCCCCGGATCCACCTTTTTACTCAGGCCGACAGGAAGCAGTGATGGTGAGGTATTCTCCATACCCTCAGAATAAGTCATATGCCGCCCCTCAGCGCTAGTGAGTTTTTAGTGGTCCGGGTTACCAGTTGGTGGGTCTAGCCCTCGCTATCCTGGTGTACGGCGGAGGCATAGCCTCTCTGTCCCGTATCTTGCCGAATCCTCCTTTTTACTCGATGTTCCTCCGCGTTTCTCGCTTGTTCCCCGTTGATCTCATTTTGTTTGTGTTTCTATGCGCACGGTTCCCGCAGGTGGGGGTATTCTGTTCCTTGCCTATCCGTCCGATATGTGTTGCCCCTCCACTTGTATTTCTTTTGGCGCTCGCGTTCACCACCTTCTCACCTCCGATAGATGTCTCCCCACGATATGATCCGGGTTTGTCTATTTACGCATGTTATCCATTGTGTTCTGCAGTGTTCTCTGCCCAATCTTGGCCCGGTGTCTCCCTGTAATGCTTCCCTCGTTTGTGTATATATCGGCCGGGTGTGACTTACTATTTGTGAACTCCATTAGTAACCTTCCAGTAATCTGTTTATGACTTCCCTTATATCCGTGTCTCGTCTTCGTGTGTTATGCTATGGATCAAGATCATTTCATCGTTGAGGCGATTTTTTGAGCTGTACCTTGAAGCTAATTTATCAGTAACATATACTACTTTAGATTCACTTGATTTTATTGATTTTATTGCAGCTGTTTTACCCTTGATAGACATTACTTCAAAACTACCTTCCTTCAGAAATTTCCTCCCCATGGAGGTATTACATAATCAAAACATTACATTGACACCACTACATTAATATCATTAATATCATGTTCAGGCCTTCAGCTACAGTTAATTCTTCTTTTCTTCATCTATGCAATCTTCTTTTCACTGCCTTCGTAACCTCATCTGATCGGAATTATCTATTATATATATATTCTTGGCGGCCTCCAGTCTGTTAATGTCGTTGCTGGCTCTAGATAATCTGATCTGATCTTGGTTTATCTTAAACAGAAATAGGACATAACGAGACACGATAGATTAAAAACAAAAATAGAAAGAAAAGTTAGGGCCAAAAACCCTGACATGCATCCCTATTTCTTAGGAGGAAAGACTAATTTTTGGGTTTCTTTGCCGAAGACGGTTCCCCGATCTTCTGGACCTTTTCCAGATTTCTCACTATGTACGCCCGGCACAGAAAATCGACGGTTTTTTTTCACGCAAAGAGATACTGCACTTTCCCATCACATATTAGCAGATTGTGCGGAAATTAGAGCACCTTTGTATAGCGGCTTGGACTCCATGTCTGTTGAAGCATTGCATGGTTCGATCTATGTCTTGGCGTCTTACAGTGTCGTTCTTGTCGCCCAATACTCCGAGAACTTCCAACATTCCTAGAGTATAACCACTATCTCGCATGGACTGTGCATGATGAATTCGGTCACAGTATAAGCAATGAACGCGGCCGCAGCTGATGCATGATGGTAGACCTCTGCTTAAGCACCTACAGCCGTCAAAGCAGATGCACCAAGGATTGAGCTCTTCTAAATCCGGGTTGAAAGGCACCGTGAGGTTGCCTCGAGCACCTTGAGTTTTCTTCTTTGCCGACCTTTTCGACCTCTTTCCCCGATACATCAATCAAAACTTTCTTACCCTTGTCCTTACTCTTGTCCATCCTTTTGCTTCAGAGCTGGGATCTGGGCCGAAGGCTGAGATTTTTGGTGGCGCTCCCCCTGTTAGGCCTAATTCTCCGGATTCCAATCACCAAGGCGCTGGAACAATCGAGGCGCTGAAGCAATCGGGCATCCGGAGACGATCTTCACACTCACTTTTCCTTCGTCCTCACTGTTATATAGATGTTAGGGTAGTTTAGGGTTTACGAAAGTTGTCAGCTTTTCCCGCCTTATTAATTCCGGCCGCCTGCCTTAAACGCCAGTCTTGTCTTATCCTGTCCCGAGGGTTTTCGTCTGCCAATCCCTGCCGCATATCCTTGACCCGTACTCTGCCATGTGTACCTTCTCATATTTCCTTTGCATTTCATTATTATGGCTACCGTAATTGTCATGATTATTATTATTATCCGTCACACTTACTTATACGCGCTAATTCCCGGCGATTTATATTTTATATATGTTTACATATTTTAACTATTGTCCATACGTTTTCTTCATTCTTCCGACCCCGCCACGTGTCTCGCGTCTACTGGTGTTCTATTTTTATTATCCTACCTGTTTTAGCCCAATTATTCTCCAAATTAGTTTCCAAATTTTATTTGTTCTCAAAGTTTTATTCCATTTTATTTTGTTTTATTTATTTTATGGTATTTCACTATGTCTTACTCCTACGTCTGACATACGGCTGTTTCTTCAACGGCTCCGAATTTTTGAAATTCTGGGCCAGCCCATCACGGAGCGAGGAATCTTGATCTGTGGGTCTTCATATTTCTATTCTACACTTATACTAGTAGTTCACGCTGATCATTTTCCACACCCTTGCTATCCTACCTGTTTACCATCTTCATTTACTGAGATCTAGCACTCCGCTGTTATGGTTAGGCTCCGTTTAATCTGGCAGTTCTCGTTATATCTCCTAACGTCTTTTGTAAATACCAAGATGTTCTTAATCTAATCTTTTATAGATAAAGAATACTAATGCACTATGAACCTCTATCTAATTTCCGGATGGTACACTTATCTGGTCATCGCTATGCTCCCCGAAAGAAAGAAAGTCCGTCGCCCCACCCGTCCGTCGCCCCACCCGTCCGTCGCCCCATCCAGATACCGATTTCCTCCTTTCTAATAGCGTTTTCCTCCTTTCTAATATGTAGCGTTTTCCTCCTTTCTAATATCTCATAATAGCGCGTAGAGTAAGAATAGATGGCACTATAGAAACATTGACGTAAGTTCTTTTCCATTAAGTTTTTGCATCATCTTTCTAGATAAAATGACATCAACATGGCACTAAATACATAGTTGATGGCTGCAATGCATCCCCAACATACATAGTTAATGGTTGGTATTGCATCATCTACATAATTGATGGTTGGTAGTGATATTCTCTTACATGTATCTAAGTTATACATACAAGAAATTTATCGCGGCGGGTCTCTTTAACAACTTGCTGTCAGTTCAGAACCCAAGTACTATAAATACACCTTTGCCCATGACAAAGAGTTTGGAAAGAGTATTTCAAGATGAATTTTTTCAACAACCCATCCATTAGTTAGTCAACTATTTCAACATCTCTCTTTTCAACATGCCGGACACTAAAGTGCCAGAACATTTCTATATAATGTGGATCACCATGTCACATGTTTGTAATCTATGTCCAGAACTGGGACTCACCAAACTTTCCCACTAAAACCATCTTCATTTTTTTCTCGTCTCTATTTAAGTTCTCGCTTTCAGCCTTAATTAGACTGGGAAAAAAAACAATATGAATATAGAATTATCACAATCCCAAATAAATGTCTTTATAAAAGCTCTTGTTTTTGTACAGGGCATCAACAAAACAAACAGTAAAATATCACATGTAGGACAGCCCAAAAACATCACATTGATACCTCATGAAGGGGCTTACTGCACTTCAAGTCCACATCCCGTACAGATTTATCATACCTGGTGAATCCGAGGCACATGAGTATTTGTATGTAAATAAGCAAAGATATAATAAATAGCACTAAGAGAAGAAAAAATTGGCCTAACAAACAGAGCTGGTAGCTGAACTTCTGAGATTACAATAAATGGTGCCATATTGTAACAGTCATTTTGTAACCGTCATTTTAAGTCATGGCAGAGTTTTATATTTGCTATATGTCTCGTGTCCAATGCCAAGTATAAGGACAAATCACATAAGAGAACATGTAACTGACCAGTTCTGAGGAAGTCCATCCCAGCATCTCCTATTTCCTTTACCGTTCTTTCGTGTGGAACATGTATTAACTGGCTACATATAAAAATGATGGATAATGTGGAGCTGAAGGGTCCTTTGAATTATCGTGAATATTTATCGTGAATATTTCCACATGTAGGATATGATTAAAACCTACAGATTCCACGCGAAAGGGCGAGAAAAATATGTAAAGCATAATAAAATGTAAATAAATAATATTTTGTCCTCCGACAAAGAACTTCAAATCAAGGCCGTCGGAGTTGCTATCCATGGCAAAGATGTGTCAGGTGTGACTGACGGTAACCGTGACGTGGATTGACGGAATTCGTGAAGTAGGCCTCCTAGCAAATAAACCCGGCGAGGGAAAATAAAACATGGCGCTGTGTTTTTACTCACAAAGAAACAAAGGCCCAGAAAAACTGTGTATGGGCAGAACAGAGCAGGTATTCTGGCTCCTAGGTAATGGAGGATTTTAGCAGCATATGCTGAACCTGCAGCTCTCTCGCTATGGCGGATTCTGGGCCTTTGCATCTCGATCTTAGCACAAAATCCTCCTCCATGTTATTATTCCTCCTCATCCTTTTCCAATCTATCTCTGCCCCTGCAGCCCAACGGACTGAAATTGAAATCCTACTGGATATGAAGTCCCTTCTTGATCCTAACGGATTGGTGCTTGAATCTTGGGTTCAAGACGTTGATCCTTGTGGGGGCGACTTCGTTGGTGTGGCTTGTGACGAGAAAGGAAGAATTACAAACATTTCCTTGCAGGGTAGAGGGCTTACCGGAAGCATTCCACAGAGTTTCATACACACAGGGGGTTTGAGAACTTGGACTTGGGGCTGAATTTTTTTCCACAAATTGATTGCTTGACAATCATGGAAGCAGTCTCAAGATTATTTCCTCTCGTAATAAGCTTCTGAAGAACCAAAGTCTTTTTGCTGGAACTTTTTTTCGCCTTTCTCTGGCCACAATGCTCTGTGGTTGTTTTTGCTTGTTAATAATCTACAATAAGCCCGAAGAGCTACAAAATATGTCCATCCACATTCCCAGGGCATAATAGGAACTGAAGTGCAACCATAGCCAGAAAGAAGGGGACAGATGCGGGCAGCTTCTGTTGACAGATCCACAGCATCAACAAAGGTCATTGAGAAGAAACTGCCGACGGAGAAGCAAAACGCCCAAATCACCGCCAAAATGCAAGAAGCTTGTCTTCGATGGCCGCCATAGCTTTGTCAGACTGTTCACCGCCGTAGAAAACTCCATCAAATACGTTTTTGCACTGCCAAACACATACGGAGGAGAGCTCTTTGGCCTTCTTGCCGAAAAACGTGGCTTCAGATGACGTCACTTTTCTTTTTAATCCCAATTATTATTTTCTAAGGACACGCGCCGCCCTCAATTTTTTTCCTGAAACGGAAATATTACATCAAACAAAAAGTCAAGCTGGCTTGTATATGTTGTGCACGGTAATAAAGAGTGACTAAAATTCGCCAAATGGCGATTTTTTAGACCTTTAGCCAAATTCCATGGCGAAAGTTTTTAAAGGCAATTTTTTTAGAAAAAAGCATAATTTAGCCACTCCAAAAGGGGGTAAATTCTGAACGCTTAGGGTTTAGCCGGGATTGTTTGCTGCATGGTGTACTGAATCGCCTTCTCTAAAGTTGATTAGGAGAACCCTGATCAATTCAAATAGCCATGCCAATTCTATTCAGGGACCTCTTTCATTTAGAAATTGCCATTAGCTACCTCAATCATATTTTTAATTTGTATCTATAAGTTGTTTAGGTTAAATGCTATGAAGAATGTTACATGATGTGCATTTTAAGCTTTAAATAGTAGTGCTCTCTTCTTGCAATCGTTGACCCTAAAGGGCTTTATCACCAAATTCACCATTTGGATGCATTTGACCCCAACGTAAACATGCATGTTCTTTCAAACGATATTGTTTGTTCCTTATGAATTGTACTTTGAACAACTTTGTTATCGTTTTGTAAAAGAAGCATATTGAATCAATGTCATTCATGTAATAATCAGTGCTCAAAGTTTGAAGTTAAATAGTTGCACTTTAGCTGGGGACCAAGAAAAATTTGCCAACATCAGAATTTCATGTCATATAAATTTTACATTTTAGCCAAGTCGGAAGATAATTAAAGGGCTTTATTTTATCAAATTTCGCCAAGAAAAAAATCTAAGAACTTTTGTTTTTCATAGATTTAGCCAACCTTAATTTGAATAGAAAAACATTTAAGGCAGTTAAAATTTACCCTGATGTTGTGAAAACAAGGTCTTGAGATTCTATAATGTACAAAAGTTATGTCTACACCAATATGTATCCTCGAAAAAGAACATTGGCGCACTAGCAATTGCCCTACTAGGTTAACATCTTCACATGGGCATTCTCCTTTTTTCTCTTTCCGTGTTGATCTTCTCGCTCTAATTTGTCTTCAATTATCTCTCTTTAGTCCTATGCATGTGCTTGCATGGCACTATAAGAAGGGCTACACTATTGCGTCACAAATTATTTTCCCTTTCCTAATTACAAAGTGAACCCTTTTTGTTATCAATTTAGCATCTCATCATGAGTAGATGGCTTCAAATACAAAATCAAGGACAATAGTTTGAAGAGAATCTCCCAAAGAAGTTTGGAGAGCTTCATAGTTATCGTGCTATTGCAAAATGAAAGAGAGGTAGAATTGGGGAGTCATGTTTTAGAAGTTGGGGAAGTAGCATAAGCTTATAATGATGATCTTGTTCATGATGAATCATATCAAGATTCAGCTTTACGTGAGTATTTAAAAACTATAGCATGTGCACTTAGAAAAGGGGGTTGGAAAGAAGAGGAAGTTCAAGAGGCGGTACATGGATGATTGATGCATGCATACCATTATTTCTAGGATACTCTTTTGTTGTATGACCTAGATGTGGTGCTAAGAATTATGGAGGTGCAGAATATGATGCAATATTCTAACTCCTGCTTCTAGAGGAAGCTTAATTTATTATCTGAGGATTTAGATGAAAGCGTGCTAAGTGTATCACTTTTGGGACCCTATATTAGGTACTTTTGAAACTAGTACTTTCTATTTTTTTCTTTCCATCAAAATCATTAGAAACAATCTAAAATAAAAGTCATTTTGTTAGTATTAACATGATAACAATACTATTAGAGGCTAAAATGAATGAATCAAGTTTTAAACTTATTATTTATCATGATATTTATGCAAGTTGTCAATACCGAGTGAGGGGTACTTTTTGGACACTTTTTGTGTTGCAAAAAAATACTTTAAATGGGACACCGTAGTGCTCTTATCCATTTCTTATGATTGCTACATAAATACAATATATGTTTCACGATCGAAGCCATGTGCACTAATTCTATTCTAGTTCAGTATCATACCACTACTATAATAATGTTTGCAGCCTCTAGAAACTGGCTATCGACTGCTTTTAATCCCATTTCTATGAATTCGTGCGTAAATCTTAGTAGCAACATCACGGTCTAAACTGGATTTAGTAGAAGCCACAACTTCACGATATTGCTTTGATCCTGGTTTCAAGTGAACGTGAATCTGTTTCATGGCTTTTGATTGAGACATAAAACATATGCAAGGTATTGGTGTTCCCACCTTAATAAGCAACGATGTTCCAACAGTAATTCCACACTGAGGGCCAACTAGACTTGACAAGGCCTCCTTTCTATGCCACGATCGGGCAAGCTCTTATGCTCAAGCCTAATAATGGGAATTAATGAGTGTTACTACTATCTCTACATATGTCTCTTAGGACTCTATCCCCCTTCCCCAAGCACAAAAGGTGTAACGGAGAGCACATTCATGATCTTACAATAGAATCCAAATAGAACAAGAGTTCTGACCTAACTTATCTAATCATACATAATACAAAGATTAGGGTCGATTAGTCAGTCTTATTTTGAGATTAGAGCCCTTAGGTCAGAAAGGATCTAAGGCTAACAAATGATGATAATCCATCCACGGTTCTTTTTAGATGAATCTTTGTTGTAGTTTTGTTTGAAGCAGACGTGTTTTCACTTGAATGTAAAATTCTTGAAGGATAAAAACTCCGAAGAAGCTTGCATAGGCATTTGGACTGTTGTCTTTAACTCACGTTGAGGGATGGCCGACATAGTGGACGCATTCGCAAGGGCCTTCCAAGGACAGCAAGAGGCTTTGATGCCTTGATGGATGTGGTAAATAAGCTATCTAAATTGACACATTTCTTGCAATGCCGCACCACAGACACAGCTTTGGATACAACTTTGTTGTTTACCAAAGGGTTTTTTAGATTGCATGGAATACCTAGGGCCATCGTCTCCAATAGAGATCTAAAGTTCATTAGCGCCTTTTAGTAAGACTTCTTCAACACGACCTACACCAAGCTGTGGATGAGTTATGCTTATCATCTGCAGATAGATGGGCAAACAGAGCCACCAACAGACCCTTAGAGGACATGTTGAAAAACTATGTTTGGAACAAGCAATCCAAATGGGTCGATTACATCCATCTAGTCGAGTTTTTATATAATGGTACGAAGCAAGAATCATTTGAAGATATCTCCCTTCATGATTAATTACGGTATCAATGCTTGACCCCAGATATGTGGCACAATCCAGTGTCTAAGGTGGAAGTTTCTCAACAACTTCTATCAGATATGCAGCAGCTTGTAGTAGAAGTGCGAGAATATGTTTTAGCAGCAAGGGCACGTCAGAAGAGTCTAGCAAAGGACATAGAACTCCCCGAGAGTTTGCTGTGGAAGATAAAATTTGGTTGAAGATAAAGGTGAAGCAAGCGACGCTCCACATTGGCAATTGTAAGAAACTTGCTCCAAGATGGGCGGGGCCTTTTAACATTGTCAAGCGAATAGGGAGACAGTCATATAAGCTTGACTTACCCGGTCATCTAAAAGTTCATAAGGCCTTCCACATAAGCTTATTAAAGAAACATAATCTAAACTCGGAGGAAGTTTTGGAGACTCCAACCTTGTTGGAAATGGAGCAACTCGAGAATGTTCCTAAGCTACTTCTTTTGACAAGGGGTTCAAGGAAACGCGAAGGCCAGAGTTTCGTCAGTATCTGGTCAAGTGGAAACACTTGCATTGGAAGACGCGACATGGGTATTAAAACATAAATTAGAGAAGCAATACCTAGAGTTCACGGAGCAATTCTACGGCCAAGTCGCCTCCAACTTAGTCAATGCATGCCAATTAGATAAGTGTAGTAGCTTGGTATTAGCTTAATCTAGTGCACGGAGACTAAGGAGAGAGGCATAAGATGCAACTGTAGGTAATCCAGGTGCATCTTATATGTGTAAGAAAGTGATCATGGGCGATAATGGGATCATCCTAGATGTATTCCCTATGCTTAGACCTTCAGGGCCATGATGCATTGCGCGTGCGCCTGATTGGGGGTCATATATGTTAAGAAGGTGATCGTGGGTAATGATGGGATCGTCTTAAACATTCCTTAGCCATGATGCACTGCATGTGCATACAATTGGAGGTCGTGTAGGAGATAAGCATGGGTGATGATGGGACCATCCTAGATATTCCCTATGCTTAAATCTGAATGGGCCATGATTCAGTGCAGGTATATAGTGGTAACCTCGAGCTAATAGTTCGACTCAAGGACGTAATTAGGCGTGGTCCCCTTAAAACCACAACTTATTAACTAAACTAACGTGATGTGCTACGTATTGCAAGCCAGTAAAGGAGGAGGATCAAGGAAGAAGCACATCACGAGAAGAATATGAGTTAGAGATTTTGTGCTTAATCATAAATTCCTTTTGAATCCCCAACAAACGAATTATGATTCTGCTGTTCTAACTGAATAAACTATTCCGACCACTCACATGTTGTTATGACATTATATTATTTACTTTTATAATGATGAACTATTAAGGCCATATAATTTTGGAATAAGTATGTAAGTATAGCCTTACAATTACTGTTATACTTAAATATCTGAAGTTAATCGCTTCATTAAGGTTCTAATTGCTATATTTCTTGTTATTATATCTTGTAAGATTGATGCAGGTTCGTCAACTTATCGTAATGCTGAGGACAACATTATGCTAAGGTTGGAGAATATGGCGTTTATGGTATAAATATGCATATTTTAAGCCACACCACCATACAAGCCTACCTTAGTAGCTTTGTATACCTAGTGTGGAGAAGGGAGCATGGATAAGTCATTGTATGGAACCATTTCCACATGGCTTCATCCTATTGGCGACCCACCACATGGGCACACCCTATTGGAGCTACATGGACACATCCTATTGGAGCCACATGGCGTGACATGGCAACCCAAACCTACTAATGGCCAAACCCTAACCCTAGGCCATTTCCCGGCTCCAACAGTCTTGAAACCCTATTCACGCTCGAAACTCCATTTCAACCCGCTACAGCATAGCATAGTGCAGCAGCCCCAGGAGCACATGTGCATCAGAAGGAATGGGAGCTACCCCAAACCACTGCAGAGCGATGGAGACGCCAAGAGAAGATGGAAGTTCCTCTAGAACAGGTATTGGAGTAGTTTCCTTGATAGATCATCTGGAAGAGATTCCGAATGAGTTAGCATCTCGTATCTCTAGTAAAGCCATTCTAGGACCCTCAGTTGGATCTCGAACCCTAACCAATGAACCCTAACTGTAAGTTAGATGCATGTGATTAGGATCGGTTATTCTTATCATTTATCATGTTATATGGATATACGATGTTGGTTGATCATGTTTGCACCTCTTATATTGGAAAGGCGGGTAGAGATCTAGTAGCCTTGTGTAGATGATGTTTATAGTTTAGACCCTTTAGTTTAGACCCTTTAGGTATGTGCATCGAGCCCACTAGGCTATGGAGGTTATGGAGTGACTAAGCACCACATAACAGAGGCAGTGGCAAGATAGAGGGAGGTCCCTCCTGAGCGTGACTACTGGGGACCGGCCACTTCGAGAGGGCCGGGTATGGGTCCGACACTTCCTGGATCAATGGTGTCGCCCTGGCTCTCAAGAGTTGCAGGTGCGGACCTGACTCTTATTTTGGGGAGTTCAGTGGGGAAGGACGTGTGTCGCCACAATCCTCTAGTCGTCTATTGAGCCACTGCACTCTGGGAAGGGAAGATGCAACCCTTCCTACCTCATCGGACCCGACAGAGGCAACCCGGAGTAGTCTCCTTGGGTGGTACCACGAGATTACATATCCGGCAGGTTACAGTCATGGCATAGCCTGATTTAGCCGATCTGCATAATATGCACAGGAGGGGCAAATGGAGCGATCAACCCTAGCCATTGTCTATTGTCAGCTCAAGTCATTGCCATAACTCGGTCTGCTCTATCTTGAGACCCCAGCCATCAGTCTACTCTCCCCACGAGTCTGAGCCCGGGTAAGAGTTCGTCTGATGGATAATGTATTGATGCATATGGACGATCTATGGATGGATGGTGCTACCCTTCATAGTAGCTGATTGTATTGTTGTTGCTAGTGCTGATGTTTGTATATGCTTCCGCGGTTATAGGGGCCTATAGGGAAAGGGAGCGCAAGACACTTTCATGTCCCCTTCCCGCGCCCTAGACATTTCATGAGAGAGACAGACGGAGGGCCCATGTGGCGATTGTCGCTGGATGGGGGATTTCCGCGAGATGTACGAGGGGGGGTCATATATTTGGTGGCACAAAGAGCGAAATATATCTGAACCCGTATGTTGAAAATGCAATACAAAACCGGTGGTCAAGAAAGAGATCTAAAAAAGGAGAAGGAATAGCTTATGGTCGAGAAAAAAAGACTAGCTAATTTACTCCACATTTTCTAATTTTGACCTTAGATGCAAAAATTGTAAGATCTAACGGCATAGCTCAAATTTAGTTGTATCAAGCCACGTGGATAGGCTAGAAATGCATCAATCGTTCTATCTCAGAAAAGGCAAGCCTGTTAATAAAATAGAACTGAATAAAAAAATTCTACTGGATGCAAAATATAAATCAAGAAAATGGCCTTGAGCATTGACAAAATGCTCCGTGGACCTTAAAACCCTCCTCCTCCTCCTCCTCCTCCAATATTTAGTCCAGTAGATATTAGTTTCGACAACTTAGTTGTAATTTGGACTTCTCGACTGGCAGGGACATAGGACAAAATAAAACAGGGTATCGTATAAAGTAGTTCTCGGGGGTGGGGGAGTGCAAGTTTCCTAAGGTAGGGAATGTATAGGCAGAAATTTTACGTCTTTTGTTTTTTTTTTTTTTTTTTGGAACAAAGCTATAGGTTTTTCCTATTATGTACGTTGGTATTCTATTCTGATTTATGCTTTAATAAAAAAAAATGAGAAGAAATTAGTGGTCATTATCGTTTTTTTCTTGTATTATCATTTTTTGGCCGTCCAATGACGGCAGGTTCCACAGAATATGCTGCCTGGAAAAATCCAGGCCGTCGGTATGCAGTCAACCAGGGGTCAAATTGACCCCATAAAATAGGACGACAAATTGCCCACAAACCATTGTCTAAAACAAAAATACATCTGGGCAGCAAGCATCAAATACTTACATTGGCTGACCAGCACAAAAACACAGTGTGAATACACAAGCAAGTGCTAATAATTTA
This sequence comes from Isoetes taiwanensis, assembly GCA_021234155.1. Lineage (NCBI taxonomy): Eukaryota > Viridiplantae > Streptophyta > Lycopodiopsida > Isoetales > Isoetaceae > Isoetes > Isoetes taiwanensis. The sequence goes on along the minus strand of JAJEKV010000108.1, from coordinate 3,154,385 downwards.
TAACAACAGAGGCATCTAACATTTGTTACAGTAAAGAAGTGACACATACACATTCACATCATCCGCCCTCTCACAAACAAGATCCCAACAAGGCTAAGCGTGATCCCAACAAGGCTAAGCGTGAGGGGCAAGTATGAAACAAAAAGGAAACACCTGTACATGAACTCCAGCAAGAAACCAACAGACAAGTACATCAACGCAGTCGTGATAGCCCTGCTTGTGAATGCTGTCCACAGATTCCAGAACAAAGGCTTAATTGATTCCCGAACAGAGGATTGATTGATTCCCAGAGCAAAGGCTTCTCTTGCAGATCTCTGAATTCTAAAGTTTTGTGATTTGTTTAAGATGCGGAAGGATGAAAAAAGCCACTCTGTGAAGGAACATTGTGACCAAATCCTGCATGCAGCCAGATCGTGTCACAAAATCGAGTAACAGAGGTCCAGGAAAAATCCAATCCCAATTAGTACCGCCAACAGATCCATTTTCCATTCTCGCCTACAAATCTTCTCTTTGATCTGTTTCCCAGCACAGAAATATCGATTGCAACAATCAAGCACCTCTTTGATGCGTTTGCTCTTCTCAAAATCCAATCCTCCAAGAAAAACGGGCAAACAATTTCGCCCATGGCCTGCCATATTCTCCATTTGCAAGCTTAATTCTGTCAATCTAAGCATACAATCCTTCTTCCTCATCAAAACCCATCTTCAAAATTCTAAATTTAATTAATATAATTGCATTGTACAGGCTGCCCAGATGTGAAGATCCCTAACCCAAAGCGAATTATAAAGAAATCATCACTAGGCCAGTGTCGGAATCCACTCAAAGGCCTCCAGCTTGATAGATTTACCATTTTCCCTACTTTTTTTGTTGAGAATGATCCAACTTAGCCATAGATTTTCTCAGAGGGGCGCTGCCGACCCAACCCATCTATGATGAAGCCTCCAGGCGCTGCCGACCCAACCCATCCTGTTCGAACGACCTCGAGCGGATCACGCTCCTCCTCAACCCGCCACCTGCAAGGCCCGGACCATCTGTCCAGGCGCACGCGACCTCTTATACGCAATTCGACCATCGCCAACAGCGGAATACAGTTCCTTTCCCAAACTCATCCTTGTGGAAGTTATGCAAGTAAGAGACACTAGTATTAAAAATCTAAAAATGTTTTTTGATACTAATGAGTTAGATACTGAGGAAGAGAGCACTAATATGTTCTTGCCTGAAGACATATTAGATGATTTAGTTTATGATGTTGAGTGTACGTTTTGAACGTCTTCTAGACCCGATGGTCTTCTGGGGCGTAATAATCAAGATTTCATTTCATCTCTCTCTCTCTCTCTCTCTCTCTCTCTCTCTCTCTCTCTCTCTCTCTCTCTCTCTCTCTCTCTCTCTCTCTCTCTCTCTCTCTCTCTCTCTCTCTCTCTCTCTCTCTCTCTCTCTCTCTCTCTCTCTCTCTCTCTCTCTCGGGTCCTCATGGATTTGCCAATGTGGCATGACGTAAAAATACTATCTATCTATCTATCTATCTATCTATCTATCTATCTATCTATCTATCTATCTCTCTCTCTCTCTCTCTCTCTCTCTTTCTCTCTCAGGTCGGCCACATGATCGAAAATTTTTATTCTCTCGCCGGAGATGAGCTTCTCTCGAGCCTTAACAGCGACCGTTTCGAGCCGTTTTTCCCTTCCCCGCCGGATTTTTTCCCTCCAATTTGTCTCCCGCTGCCCATCCCATATGGGATAATTCTTTTTCAATCTTCAAAATGAGTGATATGGGATATTTCGAGCTCTTCTTCCCGCGTCCCATTTCCATTTGATATGTCTAAAAAATCCATTCCCCACACCTTCGAGGCAGGAAATCTTCACCGATAGCGTGGTTCAAGCATGGATCCGGTGGCCATGTAGCCACGAATAACTCTTTGGCTAACGGATGCATGGAAGCTCTTGTGCTGGAGCTCCACAATCTCATTCGACTCTACTGTCATACTGCTTGAGGCACTACTCGCTGCTACCGCCATATCTGATTCGCTTGAAGAAGAATACACAGGAAAATGGCGCCGGACCAAGACCTTGTGCCTTGCATAATGGAATTTAAAGAGACGTTGTACGAAACCTTTATGGAATTAAACTAATAAACTAGTCAAGATCAGGAATATTATTTCATACTCATTTAAATTCGAATTGAGATCCCCATACCACATTGAAAGGTAAGTTCCAATCGTACTGAACTTGAACAGAACATACTCTTTTAAATAACTTAGAGAAGCTGAAGAACATAACAGAAACAAAAAAATAAAGAAATTGAAAATGACAGTGCAGGACAAAGGTGACTTCCATACCTCTGAATGTCATGCTAATTTGTCTGTTTCGATGCAGCCAACTTAGCAATTTCCAGTAGAGTATCTTTGGTCATTTGACAAATGCTTTCTGTCATTGTAGCCATTGATTGGGCAATTTTCAAAGTATTGGCAAATCTCATAGACTCCAATTCCCTGATCAATTCATGCTTTTTAACATATTCTTCTTTCATGAAATCTAATTTCCTTTTTTCATTCTCACCAAAGCTGTTAGCCATGTTCGATATCCCTGCAGCAATTTCTTCATCAATATGAACCCGAGATCTCTTTTTAGTTGTTGGCTTACCACTGACCCCTGGCTGATTACATGCAGCAGACCGAGGATTTGTGTCCGAAGGATTGAAAGCACTCGGAGTATCTTTGCTAGAATTTTTTTCATGAGCACTTGAATTGTCTTTGCTTCCATTTCCTTCATTTGCAACATGACTGACAGGGTTATCATCTGCAATGTTTACAAAATCTTCCTCCACAAAAGAAGCATTTGTTCCAATTGTCTCATAGAATGCATCATACATGTAGGTGTTTCGAAACATACCAGCATCCTCAAATGCCTCGGCCCCAAATTCCCCATCATCCCCTGCACCTGGAATGTCTCTTTCATTAGTAACTCCATGTTTCAGATCTTCCATAGCTTCAAACCAAGGCCAGCTAAATGGCTCAGAGCCAGTTCTCTCAGATGCTTCTTTTTCATCCCTGAATTTTATCTGCAATTTATCCTACTTGTTCCTTAATTGTCTCAAATCTTCAAGCCCATGAACTGTGGGTTGTAATTTCACCATAATCTCTCTCCATTGGCTTGAAGAAAGATTAATACTTCCATTATTATGAATCTTGTACTCCTTCATCAAAGCAAGCATGGTGGAGATTGCATTGTCTGACCAATCTACAGGAGTTTTCCTTTTCTTGGCCAGGTTAAGAGCAACAGAATTGTTATCGTGCACAACTAAGGCTAATTCATTGGGGAGGGGTTCAGATTGAACCTCATGCAATCCATCTTCTGGCTGATCCCTCTTCTTTCCCCTTGCACTGCAATTTGAAGCCCGTGCAGGTTCAGAATTTATCTCGATGGCCACAGATTGGGAAACTGATCCAATCATCCTTTTAGTTCTTCTAGGAGCCAATTTCTCGGTCCTCGGGGGAACAAAAGGCTTCTTAGCATTCGGCATGGAGGATCTGGTTGCCTTCGTCATGTTCTTGAGACAATTTGTGCCTGATTTTTCAAGCAGGCAGATGCTAAGAATGTGGCTATTACCAAAGCAATGAAGGAATTGAAGTAAAGAAATGCAAAAAATGCTTATCGGATTCACAATTGGCGCTGAATGCGATGCTAGGAGGGAAGGAATTAGGAGCTCTGATTCTTGGAGCCCGCCCCCCTTGAACAGAGGCCGGAATTAAGGTCGAAAATTCCGGCCTCCAAAAACGAGCTCCATAATTTTTTCGGGGCGTCAGGCTTAACGGCCAATTGATTAATGGAAACGCCCCTAACAGCAGTTAGGGGCGAATTTTCTCTAAATGCGTGAGTCCACTAAGTGGACTCTCGCATTCCTCTCATTATCTCTCCTCTCATTTTATCTCTCATACCATCTTTCATGGTCTCTCGGCTCTCATGTGGCCAACGCCCCTCTCTCTCTCTCTCTCCCTCCCTCCCTCCCTCCCTCCCTCCCTCCCTCCCTCCCTCTCTCTCTCTCTGTGTGTGTGTGTGTGTGTGTGTGTGTGTGTGTGTGTGTGTGTGTATGTGTGTGTGCGCGCGTGTGTGTTCCCGAGGGTCCCCGAGGTTGGACCATCGAGGACCGCTCGAGGAGATCGTAATGTGGTGTTTCCTGATACCACCATAAGAGGGTCGGATGGATTTTCCATAAATATCTAGATGTTTTGGCCAGGGTGGTTAAGGAACGTTACATTTGGTATTAGAGCAGAGCTTAAATTTCAGTCTCCATGGGGGCATAAATGACATGGATGTCATATGATACGTTCATGGAGGGGAAGTACGGCGTCGGTTGTGTCCGCAGTGGGAGCATGATGCTCGAGGATGAGCATAGTTCTAGTGGGAGATATTGTAATGGACCCACGGGGGATCGCTGGAGTAGCTCTTGATGTGGGTTTTCTGATACCACTATAAGAGGGTGGGATCGATTCCCATAACTATCTGGATGTTTTGGCCAATTGATTAGGCAGGGATGTTAGGGAATGTTATTCCAGGGCAGCGTCTTTTAAAAATTCCAAAACCTCAACCACAGCTATAGCTATGACCAATCCTAAAGATGGCTCTAAAATCGAAGAGTCACCTAAATCAAAAATAAAAAAAGGCAGATATGGATGTGGACGGACTTGTTGGGGAAACGCCAAATCTAGCACAAAAGATTTTGGCCTCCACGAAAACCCACAACTCAATCCTGACCACTGCAGTTCTGGCAAATTTACCTGTAATTCCAGCCACTTATGCATCTGCATTACAGAATTTGGGCAAATGCAGGGGTTTTCCTCTCCAGTCAATTTCTCTGCAGCATTAATAGGATTCAGATTGTAGCCTATAGAAACAGATTTGGGCCATATGTAGGGGTTCTCTATAATGCCTTTTTTTTTTTTGGGAGGCAAGCTTTTTTATTTTCTATTGATAGTAAAACTAGGGTACACGACCTTATTGAAATGGGCTCCACAATAGACCAGATAAAACATTCACATACAATGGTCTGCCAGATAATTCAAGAAAGCTCGTTAGTCCAAGACTAGAGGTCCAAGAACAAGTGTCATTCTTTTCAGCTGGAAAAAGGTAGAGATCATTTTAAGATCTGAAGTTGTATCCATCCGAAGCTCAATATTACGAGACGCAAGCAGTTGAAGAGCACCTAACAACAAATATCATTGTGCATATTAACTAGGCCTAGAATATCATCCTACCCTACTGTACTACAAGTGGCCATACCTCAATTCCATTTCTGTACTAAGGGGTTGGATGCTCTTTCTTCTAACAGTGCAGGATATCAGACAAGCCTGCCCCAAAAGGGGTGTCCACTCGCTCTCAAGTGCCTTTTCACCTACTAGCATAGACTTCCACCTCAATACATTCAGTTCACACAGAAATCCATGGTTCAGGTTCCCTTAGGAACACAAGAAGCGTAGCTCAATGAGTTGAGCAACTGCTAAAAAAGCTTGGTCTCCCCCCAATGCTTCTTCATTAACAACAAACGGTATCAGAAATGTCTGCAACAAGAACATGATATGGTTTAAGATTAACATCTAACAATGAGCTTGGGGGAATGGCCAATATAGTTATGCCATAAGCAAAATCATGTAGAGCTAGTATATATATCATGGTTGGGAACAAAGGACAAAGATAAAGGCAAATGCAAAGGGTTTGCTAAATAAGGCTAAACTCACAGAGACTTCTATAAATAAAACCTGAACTTCAATTGGTGATATCTCCACAATCAGAGATTCGATCTGGATGATCTTTACTTTTTTGGAACTGTCCCGAAGTCTAGTTTTCGAATTGGAGTGGCACTTTTTCTGATTCGTCCGTATGAGAAGATATGGTGGAAATTTGGAGGGGGGGGGGAGGGGGGATCAACGAAGACTGTTTTACTCCTTCACTCTTGAATATGATTTTAAGAAAGTCCTTTCCTAAAGCTTCTGCTGATCTTTGTCTAGTAACTTATTACTATCCCCAAACCCAGCTCTTGGTGTATCATATTGAGAACTGCAAGTTTGAGGGAGGAGTAATAAGTGAAAGCTGATTGTCAAATATGCCTTACGGTCTCTACGTTCCAGCCTAATATTGCTAGCTGAGTGGTCCAATTGGATGGAGAGCCTTTTTGGATAAGGCTTTGGTTACTAATTTGTGCAAAAGTTCTTATGTCTGTTCAGGTATTCAGGGAAGGCCATACCAGAAAACTGATGGCAAGAATGACGGATAATATGAAGCGAAAGAAAACTAAAGATGGAAGTTTTTGAACAATCAAAACATGCCACGAAACGCATTGAAGTGGTTAACATTCCATGCCATATTTTGAGCACCATGAGAGAACTAAAGAATGTCTCAGTGCAGCTGAAGATGAATCACCTCTTTTCAGGACCCATCTTTGGGCAGAATGGATTCTCAAAATTGCTTCTCCCATTTTCGGTTTTGATTTGGTTAATCTTTCTGACATTGAGTTTCTCCTTCCCAACTGGAGAATTTATGTTATTCTTTGGAACATTTGGAAGGAAAGGAATAACTTCATTTTTAATCATGAAATCATCAATCTGGAGGGCAATCTTAAGCAATTTCCATATGATGTACACTGAATTAATGAAGTTTATGCATAATTCTCATTGCCTCTTTATCTTATTTGCATGGCTTCTAATTATTTTGATCAGGAGGTTCAAGTAGAGGAGAGGTGGATTAAACATGCATTTCACGTGGATTAAGCATATAATTCACAATTTCATCTTATCTTATCTTATTTGTAAGGCACGTGGATTAAGCACATAATTTCAACGCTAAAATTTTTTATTCTACCAAAAGTAGTGAACAAGCACATAATTTCAATGTTAAAATTTTATATTCTACTACTAGAAATGGTGCCCAAAGTGTTGAGGCATAAGGTGATAGCAATTGAAGAAGGAAGCATTAACAATCCAAAGTATTCCATTGTGAAAGCATTCGACCCCATCCCCCCACATTTTCTATTTCGATTTTCCCTTTTCCCCTGTGGTAAGACCGTAAACTTTAATGCCCAAGGTCACGAGTTTCAACATCTCCTTGCGAAAGTGGCCGTAGTCATTGTAACTTAGTGGGGGATCCATTTTCCATACCTGTTAGATCCTAAGTTTTTCCAATTGATGACTTGTTCATGCTATAACATATTAAAAACACATCTCAATTGTCAAGCCAGGAGGGCAGGTTGGCCCAGTTCAAAGCATGTTACATATTGTTTTATTCCCCCCACGCTATTCAAATTGGTGCACTACTGTATATATATAGGCTGCTGATGAAATATAAGAGAGTAACATGACTGATTTGTCAAGGCACATGGATTAAGCACATTATTTCTATGTGCATTAAGGTATGCTTTGAAGGTTATTCTATGTGGGGTAAGGTTATTTTAACGTTGAAATAATGGAAAGTGGATAAACATTTTTTTTATCCATATTATTGGGTATTGCCACTTGGTAGCACAAAAATAATCTGAATCACTGACCCTATTTTTGTCCACATTATTGGATAATGTCACGTGCCAGCATAAAGATAGTCGTTTAAGATAATCTTGACCTACTTTCCATTATAGAGAGCATACGATTTTCTTGCTGCCACATGGGACTTCATACTTAATTGTCCGCTATTACCTCCTCAATTATTATACCTCATGCTATAGCTTCTTAATCTGCAGGTCCTCGGCAATGTTAAATCCTAGCAGTTATATGTAGAATGGTCATTTGGCATAATGTATTGATTATAGTTTGATAAACAATCGAAATGAATTCAACCCTTGCTTCTGGCTTTTTACTCTAACCCTGGGGTTTTCGACCTCCGAATCCATCCAATAATCGCCTCTTGAATTTTCGACCTCCAGTGTGTCAAATTTGTCCAACAAGCACACAATATTGGTAGTTTCGAAGCTCCTTTTGTAGACTCAAAAATCAAAGTCTGTATGAAATCAAAGACTGTTCTAATACAGAGACTAGGAAAAAAACCGCCTTGGACCCTTTTGGTTAAAGGGGTTAAACCACGGGCTTGCCCATTTATTTTTGCCGTAATGGGCAAGCAAAGGGGTTTAACCCCTTCATCTCCCACTATATATTCACTCTTCCTTATATTGTGTCATTTAATATGTCTGGCAATCAAGTGATATAGATATGATAGATTCATCTTCCTTATATCTAGCTATGGGCTGTTGTGGTGCATGATAAGGAAAATCAACATTAGACATAAAGAATAGAAAGGCTCATGTCCAATGGACAGATCAGGGTGTTTCTAGCTTCCTCAACCTCTTGAATGAGATGAAATGGGTTACTAATGGTAACCTGAATCTTTCTAACATGCAAGGGAGAGAAATTCTTGTGAAATTACAACCCAATGTTTGCGGATTAGTGGCATTGACGCAGCTTCGGAACAAATGGAATAAACTTAAAGCCAAATTCAAGAATGAGAAAGAAGCTTGTAGTCATACGGGTTCAGAGCCCTCAAGTTGGCAAGAATATGAAAGAATGGAAGCGGTCAATAAAGAGGGACAAGCAAGCCTGCTGGTCTCAGTACCTCTTCAAGTGCAAGATGTTGATGAAATTTGGCAATGGCATATCTGAGACCACCTCCTTCAACTAGTAAGAGTTGGTACCTGCAAATTCTAACACCACATAAGGACCTTCCCAAAAAATTTCCAACTTACCAGCTGACTTGTTCCACTTAAGAACAAGTTCTCCTTCTTTGAAAGTAGCCTATATCCTATGAGCAGCTTTGAATGCAGCTAGATCTTTGGTTTTCTTCAGTAAGTTAGCATTCTCAGCCTCCATTCTGTACTCATCTAAGTGCAGCAGAGCATCCAATTTTTCCTCCAAGGCATTTTCAAAAGGTAAACATAATTTATGAGCTAACTTCAAAGAAGGCACCTCGAGCTCTAGTGGTAGCACAGCCTCAATGCCAAAGACTAAGTTGAAAAATGTATGATTTGTGGCTGCCTTAATGGTAACTCTATAAGCCCAAAGTGCATCCACTATCTTGACATGCCAATCTCTCTTACTTACTTCAACTGTCTTCTGCGAGATACCTTTTGCAAGTAACACAGTGGGTAAACCACAACTGGAAAAGGATGAGCCATCACCACTACTACAGTTGTTACTAGCTTCAGCTTGTCCATTGACTTGTGGATAGTATGAAGAACTCACTTTAAGAATGTTCAACAAGTTAGCAATGACTTCATTAACAAAATGTGTACCTTTATCAGATGCAACTTGAAAGGAATATCAAATCTGGCACAAACATACTCATGTACGAATCTTGCTATTGTAATAGCATTATCCTACTTCAAAGGTGTTGCTTCTGCCCACTTGGTAAAGTAATCTGTAGCCACAATGATATGTTGGTATTGACCTGCAGAAGGAGGATTAATGGGAGCAATATAATCTAGTCCCCAAATCTGAAAAGATCCTGGGGATACAAAAGAATTCAGAGCAGCTGCAAGAAGGATACCAAAGATTTGACATTGATGACAAGTCTTTATGATATCACAACAATCTCTAAAAATAGTAGGCCAATAGTATCCAGACCTGAGTATCTTCTTTGCTGTGGTATCTCTAGCAAAGTGTCTTCCACAAATACCTTTGTGCATTTCTTTGAATATCATGGCAGCTTCATCTTCATCTACACATCTTAACAAGACTCCATCCCTCTTGACCTCGCGCAAAACACCATCTATTAGCTTAACTTGCCTGCGCTTTTCTTTGAGTCTCCTTTGTTGGCTTGGTGTGAGGCTTAAGGACATCATCCCATGCTGTAGGAAGTCTCTGATAGATTGTTGCCAAGCTCCATGGATTTGGTCTTCCTAAATTTCCTCTAAGTGTGCCACTATAAGCGAAGTATCAGTAATATCCAATTGATCTTCATTATCACAGAATATGTAAGGCAAGTAAAGAGATGTAACTTTTTCACAGATATGTCATAACTCTGCAAGTTGTTGCACTACTGTACAGTAACAGGGCTCACTTGTTGCACTACTGTACAGTAACAGGGCTCACTTGTCAAGGCACGTGGATTGAGCATATAATTTTAACCTTATTTTATTTGTCTAAGGCAGGTGGATTAAACATGCATTTCACGTGGATTAAGCACATAATTTCAACCTTATTTGTATAAGGCACAACACATAATTTCACAATTTCAAACATAGTGAACAAGCACATAATTTCAACGTTAAAATTTTATATTCTATTAGAAAGTTAAATCTTTTTATTTTTCTAAAAATAGTGAACAAGCACGTAATTTCAACGTTAAAATTTTATATTCTACTAGAAACGGTGCCCAACATTGTTGAGGCATAAGGTGATAGCAATGGAAGAAGAAAGCATTAACAATCCACTGTGAAAGAATTCGACTCCATCACATTAACACCACAAAAAAAACCCCCAACAACCCCACTTTTTTCTATTTCGATTTTCTCTTTTTCCCTGTGCTACCATAAACCTTAATGCCCAAGGTCACGGGTTTCAACATCTCCTTGCGAAAGTGGTCGTAATCATTGTAACTTGGTGGGGGATCCATTTTCCATACCTATTAGATCCTAAGTTTTTTCCAATTGGAGACTTGTTCATGCTATAACATATTAATTACACCTCTCAATTGTCAAGGCACGAGGGCAGGTTGGCCCAGTTCAAAGCATGTTACATATTGTCTTATTCCCCCCTCGCTATTCAAATTGGTGCACTACTGTATATAAATAGGCTGCTGATGAAATATAAGAGAGTAACATGACTGATCTGTCACGGCACATGGATTAAGCACATTATTTCTACGTGCATTAAGGCATTCCTTGAAGGTTATTCTATGTGGAGTAAGGTTATTTTAACGTTGAAATAATGGAAAGTGGATAAACATTTTTTTATCCACATTATTGAATATTGCCACTTGGCAGCACAAAAATAGTCAGTGATCCTATTTTTGTCCACATTATTGGATAATGCCACGTGCCAACACAAACATAGTCGTTTAAGATAATCTTGACCTACTTTCCATTATAGAGAGCATACTATTTTCTTGCTGCCACATGGCACTTCATATTTAATTGTCCACTATTACCTCCTCAATTATTATACCTCATGCTATAGCTTCTTAATCTGCAGGTCCTCGGCAATGTTAAATCCTAGAAGTGAGATGTAGAATGGTCATTTAGCATAACATGTTGATTACAGTTTGATAAACAAGCTGCCCAGAAAAATTTCTCGGCGGAGCCGCTAGGCTTGGCGGCCCACTCATGGCTATGCTGCTCAGTGGCACCGCCTCAAAAATTATCCGGCGAAATCCCTTCCGTCGAAAAATTATTTAATACATATATACTTCATTAATTTCCTCTATTTGCAAGAAGAAAACTACAAATTATTCAGTTGACAACACCACAACACAAGAAACATTTGTTTTGTGTTTTTCACGAGATTTCTTGATAATTATCATTTACAAGAAGAAAACTACAAGTTACTTAGTTGACAAAACCGCGACAAGAGGGGCATTTGTTTTATGTTTTTCACGAGAGCAACTAATCATACGGATTCGTTGACAATTAGAAGGCAATAACAAGATTCTAACACATGGTGTGGTGCAAGTATATGTGGTTGTGGTGTGAAGGTGCATGTACTATTGGGGAATGGTAGGTGACAATGGCAATTTATGAACAGTATTGAAGGAACATGCAATACATGTTGATGGAAACTGGAGGAAGCTATTGAAGGGGTCGCAGTCCGCGGAGGGACTTGGTCTTTATCAGTGGCCCAGGAATGGGAAGAATGTTCTATTTTGTATCATATGAAATAAGAAAAGAGTATAAAAGGCATACTTGAAGCGTGATGGGAGCAAAGGAAGGAAGGCAAAATGGAGAGCACAACAAGGCCTCATATTGTGGCATTTCCTTTCCCACTTCAGGGCCACATTAATCCTATGCTTCTATTGTGCCAACGTTTATGCACTTCATTTGGGTTCCAGATCACATTTGTAAATAGCAATATCAACCATTCCAGATTGCTCGAGAGCAGAGGATCTGCCCTAACGGAGCAAACCCTAGGCATCAAATTCGTCGGCCTGCCTGATGGCCTCGAATGCCTTTCTCCCGGCATGGACGGACTCAGAGAAGCCGTCGCTTCCTCTACCAGCATGAAGGCCCCGTTTCAGGAATTTGTCCACAAGCTTCTTCTTGAGGGCTCTCAGATTAATTGTATCTTGTCTGATACTTTTGTGGGCTGGACTCAAGATATTGCAAAAAGTTTTTGCATTCCTTTTGCTGCTTATTCTACTACTTGCGTTGCCAATGATCAGATTGTTTCTGTTTTGCCGCGCCTCATGGACGAAGGATATGTTCCTTTAAACCCTAAAGGTGAGCTTCGTCTTCTTCTGTGTTTTTTTTTTCTTTTGAAATGTGACAAGTTTTGACAGTATATTCTTCTGTGGCAAGTTCTGATGGTTATCTTCTTTTCTTTTCTGCAGCTAGTTACATGGATCAAGATCACCGCATATCTTTTGTGCCTGGGATGCCCCCTTTGCATCCCCTGGAGCTTCCTTTTGCCTGTAGAATGAAACACCTCATAAATTCACATCTCTGCAAAACATATGCTCGGCTACATGAAGCAGATTTTATTCTGGTCAACTCCATCTATGAGCTTGAAGAAGATGGTGCTGAAGCAATGAAAAACATTGCAGGAAACTATATGCCAATTGGTCCAGTTCTGCCTATAGTTTATACTGACTCCAAACCCAGGCCATTGTCCTCTGAACAAACCAAGTGTCTAGAATGGCTAGATAAGCAGGAAGCAAACTCCGTTCTGTATGTTTCATTTGGTTCCATAGCCTGCCTGTCAAAGCTACAAATTGAGCAGCTTTTGCTGGGGTTAAAGGCAGCAAAGCAACCCTTTTTGTTAGTGATGAGGGATTCCTTAGTGTTTGGACTTTGTGGAAATTTATATGCAGATTTCTTAGATGCAACAAAGGACTATGGCTATATAACACCTTGGGCTCCTCAGATGGAAGTTCTAGGGCACTCTGCTGTAGGGGGATTTTTGAGCCATTGTGGATGGAATTCTACACTGGAAAGCATATATAACGGAGTGCCAATGCTCGGATGGCCCTGCATGGCAGAGCAGAATTTAAACTGCATGCTACTTGTGAAGGAATGGAAGGTTGCATTGGGATTCAAGGAAAGAGAAAATGGTGTTATAGATCAGAAAGAAGTGGAAGAGAAAGTGAGGAGATTAATGCAGCAAGAAGAGGGTCAAGAATTGAGGCAAAAAATGTTGGAATTAAGAGACAAGATGAGAATGTCAGTGAAAGAAGGGGGGTCCTCTAGATCAAACCTAGAGTCCTTTGCATTGGCAGTGAAAGAGAATTTCAAAACAAATTCTATGATAAAGACTGCTGAAAAAAATTTGCAGCCTGAGGCTTACCATCCATTTCCCATCCCTGTCAGATCTTAGGCTTTTCGATTGGCGACCTGTTCTGTTGATGCTATAAAATATTAAAATCACCCCTCAATTGTCAATGCACGAGGACAGGTGGCCCCAATCCAAAGCATGTTGTATATTGTTTTATTTCCTCCTTGCTATTCAAATTGGTGCACTACTGTACAGTAACAGGGCTCACTTGTCAAGGCACGTGGATTGAGCATATAATTTTAACCTTATTTTATTTGTCAAAGGCAGGTGGATTAAACACGCGTTTCACGTGGATTAGGCACATAAGTTCAACCTTATTTTGTATAAGGCACTTGGATTAAACATATAATTTCTCAATTTCAACTTTATTTGTAAGGCACGCGGATTAAGCACATAATTTCAACTTTAAACATTTTTAATCTACTAAAAATAGTGAACAAGCACATAATTTCAACATTAAAATTTTATTCTACTAGAAACGCCGCCGCCCGCCCCCGTTTTCTATTTCAACTTTCCCTTTTTCCCTGTGGTAAGGCTGTAAACTAGCGAGGGGGGAATAAAACAATATGCAACATGTTTTAGACTGGGCCAACTTGCCCTCGTGCCTTGACAATTGAGAGGTGTTTTTAATATGTTATAGCATGAACAAGTCACCAATTGGAAAAACTTAGGATCTGAAAGGTATGGAAAATGGATCCCTTACTAAGTTACAATGATTATGGCCACTTTTGCAAGGAGATGTTGAAACATGTGATCTTGGGCATTAAAGGTGCACTACTATATATATAGGCTGGTGATGAAATAAAGAGAGTAACATGACTGGTTTGTCAAGGCACATGGATTAAGCACATTATTTCTACGTGCATTAAGGCATCACTTGAAGGTTATTCTATGTGGAGTAAGGTTATTTTAACGTTGAAATGATGGAAAGATCCACATTATTGGGTATTGCCACGTGACAGCACAAAAATAGTCTAAATCAGTGACCCTATTTTTGTCCACATTATTGGGTAATGCCACGTGCCAGCACAAACATAGTCGTTTAGGATAATCTTGACCTACTTTCCATTATAGAGAGCATACTATTTTCTAGCTGCCACATGGCACTTCATGCGTAATTGTCCACGATTGTCTTCTCAATTATTGTACCTCATGCTATAGCTTCTTAATCGGCAGGTCCTCAACAATGTGAAATCCTAGCAGTTGGATGTAGAATGGTCGTTTGGCATAATGTGTCGATTACAGTCTGATAAACAGGCTGCTGGTTTAAGAATAGAGCCAATTGTTCAAAATGAATTCAACCCTTGTTTTTGGCTTTTTACTCTGCCTCTTGGGTTTTTTGTACTACTCCAATTCATTCACGTGGCTGGGGATATGATTGGACCCAGACTTCGACCCCATCCTCCTATATAATAATGTTTTGGCGTGTGTCGTGAACCACGCCCTAAAACTATCGAGGGCCCAGATTTTACTTGAAATTTTGGACGGTCCTTGATGCGTGAATTTTGTTAGGGTTGCTGCGTGATTTGTAACTAGAGTTTAATACAGTAATGGATTTAGCGACTCTTTCCCTTTAGTAGAGCTAAACGACCTGTGTTTTCTATAGAATTCGTGATCCAATACATTGGCAGATGAGCTTCATTGGAAGCATAAGGATGACGCTATATTTGTGTTGTTACCATCCGATAAGTGCCTATTCAGATTCGAAGCTATTGCCCGAGGATGATGGCAAAACATGCCACTTGATAGCTATGCGATGCATATGATTTTTTCTGCATCTCCACAGTGACCATATAATGAAGCAAGAAGCACCCAAATTCAGGTTGGACTTGATTAATTCTATTGCTTCAAATAAAAATTGCTTCGAAGGATCCATAGCTGGGATGCTTTGAGATTCTGATCTTGGTTAAAGCTTTTTGTTTTTTCTGGATGCTTTATTTTCTTAAGGCCTTTTCTTTGCTAGATTTTGATGGATGGGCTTAAACGAGGATTTTGATCTAGAACGATTCTTTAGCTCTGATCCAATTCATATCTACAGTTAAGGTTAGAAAAGGAATTTTCCACAGCTATGTTCTAAGCATAGATGACTTTTATATAATAGAAAAAATTTCATGCTATGAGCCTCAGATATTTAAATCATCTTAGTACATTGTTTTACAGAAATGCCATGTTGAAGGCTAAAAGAGGTCGTCTCTAAGTTTAAGCTCACTTTATAATATGATATTTTGCCCAATTGGGATAAGTCTATGCAACTTAAAAGGTACTAGCATATCAGTATGTGATTATATGTGATTCAGTAGCATTTAAAAGGAGATTTTAACCATAGTAGATTCTAAAGCTGAAACCCATAACCTACACATTATTTTTGCTGATGATGTTGATTGGGGTAGATTCCTGAGTTGTTCATGGCCCATTGGCAAACTAAATAAAAATAAATGAAAGTATTTATCCTAAGAAGGGTTTTAGATTGCATGTTTTCCAGCTCATAGAGCAGCATCCTTGCCCTGAACTTTCTTTTGGTGTGGATGGAGTATGTCTATTTTTGTTTGTTGGATTTGAAGCAATGCCTTACGTTTTTTCATGCAGTCCAATTCTCGCAGCAAAGCTATTGATCTCATTAATGGAGCTCTCGATGGTTTGTTTTCTAAATGGATGTGACTTCCGGTGCTTATGGTGGCCTTTTTATACAAGAAGGATATACAGTCTCAAGGCCAGTCTATGATTTGTGCTACCAAGTAGAAATTGGAGATGCCTAAATTCTGTTTTACGTAGAAGGCACCCTAGATAAGAATTCCACCTAGCTCATTTTGCTGAAATGTGGCTTACCATGGATGCACATATAATTTCCATATTTTCATTCTCTCTCTGCATGGGTTCTTCTTATTCTGTGCAAATTCAATCTGTCCGCCATGGTGCCAAATTGTTCAAGATAAAGTTTAGCAATCTGTTCCAGCACTCAATGATGTGAAAAGGGTCTCTCATCTTGCTGTCCATGGCCATGGCCAGAACTATAAGCTATTTGTTTTGTGCTTTTGTTGTATTTTGCTGGCAGTTACCTTATTGATCTAAAAGCTGGCAAAAAATTTAACTACTTTACTCATGTTGAGTTGGATTTGTAGATGAAAGCTTTGTATACCACAATGAATAGATGGATAGATGTTGCTGGATGGACCTTTTTCTTAATTTCCAATGCCTTCTATGTTAGACACCCACAACACCACAATGGGAGACCTCAATAGCTGCTAGATAGTGGTGGTTGCACTTTGTATTTATATAGGTGTTTATTGTTTGTCTTTCTGTAGTGATTGTTAAAACAAAGCTGCATTGAGGAGATTTGTCAGCAATCTTTCTGAGTAAGACCCATCTCCTATAACTCTTGGTGTTTTGGTGGTGCTCTTTTCGGATTGCATTTTTCCTTTTTTAGTAATTTTATTTGTCTAAGCCTAATATATCTGCGCTTTGTCTTGGTTGGTAATAATGGTGCACTTTGATTTGCTCTCAACATGGATTCATGAATACAACTGCATGTTATAATAAAAAAATGCCAAAGTTGTATATGATCCTAGAAAAACCGTAAAAGAGCCTACTCGATCTCAAAGTCTATCATATTTTTCTCCTTTCATTACTCTATGAGCCATAGCTATGTTTCAACTTTTAAGGAAGCTACCAAAGAGCTTGGCTTACTAGAAGACGATACCGAGTGGGAGAAGACGCTCGAAGACGCGAGCAGCTTCCAGATGCCAATGCAGCTATACGCCAGACATTTGCATTCATTTGCCTATACAATGACCCATAAAACCCAATGCGGTTATGGGAGCTTTTCAAGGATAGTCTGACAGAAGATTACCAACGAAAGATGCCACCACAACAGGCTTATAATCATGCACTAAAGGACATCTTCTAGATGAGCGGCTGCACATGCCAGCAACTTGGACTGCTAGAACCACAGCTACAGATTCTAGGCAACTTCCCAAATTAGCCCATCTTTGATGCAGAAAAGGAATTGAAAGAAGGGCAAGAAAACTACGGCAAGTTCAACAGTGAGCAGAAGTATATAGCCGACATTATCCTCGATGAATCAGCTAGCATCAAGCCCATGTATCAATGTGGATGGTCCAGGAGGCACAGACAAGACGTTCCTGTACTCTGATCAGTATACTAAGAGGATGTGGCTCGTTGTATCAGTGGCTTGGATAGGCATTGTCAGCCTCCTCTTGAAGGGAGCACAAACAATTCATTCGACGCTCAAATTACCACTCAACATGACACAAGAGGCAACATCCGCATTGCATGCAACAAGCCAACAAGCGTAGGTACTTAGAAAGGCAAGCATCATGGTCTGGGATGAAATGGGGATGACATACATGTAAGCACTCACTGCCATAGACATGATTTTATGCGAGATATGCCAAGATGCCAGCCCCTTTGGGGGAATGATAATGCTCACCGGCGGTGATTTTCGATAGCAATTGCCTGTGGTCAAGCGTGCAACAAAGAAATAAGCCATCTCGAAGTGTGTCAAGAGGAACCCATTTGGATTAACTTCAAGACTCACAAGCCGACACAAAATATGCGGGTCGGAAAAGATGGGCAAATCTTCTCAAATTGGCTGCTACGTCTCGGTAACAGGGAACAGATGAACAATGAGCTAGGGCTTGACTGCGACTTGGTCGAGATACCCGAAGAATACGTTGTGGAAGAAGACTTGATTGACAGCATCTTCGGCAAGAAAATAACAGAGGAAAATGTGCGCCTGTTGTATGACAAGACCATCTTGACTCCAAAGAATGAAGACACGCTGATGATCAACAATAAGGTCTTTCTAAGTTTACATGGACAACTTCATATGTATAGAGCATATATGCCATCACTATGGAAGGCGAAGATGTTGCAAAGGATTTTCCAATCGAGTTCATCAACCATCTGACCCCTTCTGGCATGCCACCGCGCTTAAGCTGCACATCAAGGATGGTGCCATCATCATCCTACTCAGAAACATGAGTTCAAAGTCCGGTCTCTGCAATGGCACTTGCCTTCACGTGATCCACACCCACGAATCATAGATGCAGAGATAATCACATGCACTTATAAAGGAACAAGGGTTCTCACTGGAACCATTAGATAGGACCTCCCCTTCAAACGAACACAGTTCCCCGTCCAACTCGCATTCTTGATGACCATAAATAAGTCACACAAGGCCCGTCCATGACCTCCATTAGCATCTACCTCCCAATGCCAATCTTTGCCCATGGCCAGAAATATGTTGCATTCTCAAGGTGCACTACACAACATGGAGTGAAGGTCTATATTCAAGACACCTCAAGACAAGGAGCATTATTAAAAAACAATTATAGAAGATTGACTACAGATGTAGTCTACAAAGAGATCCTACAGGATGAAATTGCTCCTTAACTCACTATATATCCACCAAAGCAAAATACGAGATCCCTTATATGAGCAATGATGTACTATCTCTCCAATGTGTAATTTTCAAGATGTCAACAATAAAAATTCAACTTCTGAGTAAGTAATGCACTTTTATCTCATTCTTTTCAAGACCTTACAAGTTTCAGACTAATTCCAACAACACTAAATACTATTAATATGTTTGAATATTTTTGTTATAATAAAAGGTACTACACACTTCTCTCATTGTGATCAAAACATTTACAGAGTTTCAACTTATGCCCAGCAATGTTGGGCATTATTACTAGTATAAAAGAACAGGTTCCACCAGAACCCTGAACAAGTGGGATAGATGGGGCCAGTCATATAGCTCTGCTTCATAACTGTTATTCTGCATCGCATAAAGTGCCTTCCAACCTGCAGTCACTTGTAATCGAATGGAAGTGTCCCAGTATGTGGTAGTGGGGAACTCTATGCCCAGGTACTTGTAAGTGTAATGTTACCTGCGCATTTTGCCCCTAATAAGTGAAGGAGTTAAGCCTTGGCTGGCGCAAATATGAGATAAGCAAGACCTTAGTCTTGGCCAAATTGACCCTCATTCCAGTGGTCCGACAGAAACTATCCAGGGCATGTAGGTGCTGCTGCATGGCATTCGTGTTGTGGGATAGGAGGTCCACATCATTTGCGTATATGAGCTACCGAATGATCTGATGCACAAGCTACCCCCTCCAATTGGTCAATGTAGAGACCAAACAATGTTGGGGAGAATGGGCATCCCTGGCAGACACCAATACCTTCTCTACCCACATCGTCAATTGTTATTCAAAGATGCTGGCCATTAGTTTCGCAAAGAGTGAACTGACCATGATTGTCTTGTAGTTGGCTGGGTTGTGTGGGTCTCCTGCCTTGTAGATGGGGACTACTCTGCTAGTGTTCACTATTGAAAAAATCTTTTCTGTGATGCTCTATTAAATAGTGCGGCCAGGATGGGCACTATTGGTGGTCCCGCCCATTTGAGCAGCTCTGCCTGCATGCCATTCAAGTCTGCCGCCTTGCCATTGGTGAGAGCTGCAGGCCCTGAGTAACATTTGCCTCTGTGATTTCCAAGGTCGGGCTCGTTTGAGGAGGTACCTCTAGCCGGACCCCAGGAGGGTCATAGAGCTGGTGCAACTATTGCACCCATTGGTCCGGACTGATGTTTCCTGTAGGTTGCAGAGGTTTGCTCAGTACCTTTCTCCAAAATGTTCTGGGATGCCTCTCCAGTAGGTAAAACATTTCCCTCTGATGCTCTGCAATGTATCTGGCTTTCTTTCCTTTCACAAAAAGATGGTATTGTCTGGTCGCGAGGGGGCCCAGGGCGGGGTCAGCGACCTGTCGAATCTAGCGCTTAAGGTTCCTACTTAAACCACTGGTTACGGGAGAAAGTTGTAATTCCCGAGACCTTCCGGGGGCGACTTCTACAAAGCATCTCTCCGCGGCAGTCATAAGCATTGTTCCCAACTGGTCAGCTTGTTGTTGTAGCATGGGGAGCTGTAGAATTTTTGCTAAGTCAGGTACTAGCATCTGGGCATAAGACTGCGCGGTCATAATCCAGCCACAGTTGGGGCAAGGGGGAAGGGGTGGATCACATGTGGTTCGAGCAGATTGCCAATCCACTTGGAGAAAATTGGCTGGTGATTCGAGTCAGTCACTCTTTATTATCTGTGCCTACTCGGAGCTAGGCGAGGAGGTGCAGATCTTGTTCAGCCACCAGCACGTAATCCACAACACTGGAGCCACCTCCCTAATTTTCCTGCATACTGGTGAAGCCGGCAGATAAGTGCCACAGTGCCAAACCATTGCATATGACTAAATTAAATATGCTGCACATTTGAAGCAATTGCCGGCCATGTCGTGTGATCTGATGGGGGTCGTTGGCCATTGGCTGATGTTCAACGGCCAAGCAGTCTCTGCAGGGTGGAGCTGCAGGGCTCTTCTGGCAACAGGTCAAACTTCATGAGTTGTTCTATTCCCGTGCATGCATTGAAGTCTCCTAGCAGCACAACTCTACCCAATTGTCTGTGCAGTTGTATGCCATCATATAGATCGACATGCGGATCCATCCTATCCACATCTGTGTTGTAGCGATAAAAGAGGGATTCTGCATGTGGAATGCTACTGCAAGAAAGAAGCTGCCGCCACTACAGTTCTGCCTTCAGGCCCAAAGGTACCGTTTGTGTGTGCCTGAACTTCAGCAATGCAACAGTTGGTGCCAAGTTTGTGCGGTAGTAACAGGCGACACCCCCATGTCCCCGTTTGCCTGTGCACTCATTGAACAATGAGTAGTGTTGATATCCTGGTAGGCCTAGTGTCCGGTGCCCAGCATGATCTCAAGTTTCCATAAGGAAGATGAGATCCATGTCTGCAGCAATGGAGTTGAGACTATCTCCCTTCTGCCAAGGGAAGCCCCTGCAATTCCAGGAGACCATATGCAAGTGTTGTACCTATTTGATGGTCAGGTTAGCAGCACCACCAAGGGGTGCAGCATTAGCGCGATGTGCAAGAGCAGCAGGAGTAGCAAAAGTAGTGACAGCGGACACAACAGAAGCCCGAGGTGTGAAAGGACCAGCAGTGGGTGGAGCAACGGAAGCGGTAGGTGCCTGCTGAGCAGAAGTGGCCGTGGCAAGAGCAGCAGTAACATCAGCCTGAGCATTGGATGCAGCAGCAGCTCTGGGAGCCCTGTAGCAGACATGATAGTAGCACCCCGAGGGATTTTAGCAGCTCTGTGCATCGCATCCCTAACTTCAGCATTGGGTGGCCCGAACACTCACGCTTTGCCTTGGACCAGGACCGCTGCACCTCCAGAGCGATTGATGGCCCGCACATGAGCGAACTCCCTTCTACGTTGTTCCTATTGTCGAGGGGTGAGGTCATGATCAACATACATTGAGGTGCCCCTTAGTTTCATCCCCGGCGTAGTATGGCATCTCTTACCAGTGCATCGGCAACCGTGAATTTGACAATGCGTGGGCGGTCTGGGTGCAGAACACCGTGGCGGCTAGCCTGGACAATATGTATGGGGGCATGAAACCTCATGCATGACACGACCACAGTGTGTAACCGCTCCATGAGGTCCTCCCCCTCCACCTCAGGGAGGCCTTGAACTACCACATTATGTCTCCTATAACTCTGCTCTTGTTTTTCATTGCACAGCAAGGCAATATTCCCGAGCTCCGCATATATTGTTGCTTGCCTTCTGGGGGCTGCTTGCTAATTACACTGAGCCCCCAGTTGCCATCGTGTAGGGGTGGCATTGACATGAGCTGGAGCAGCCGTTGCAGCTTGCTGAGTTGCCTTCCCTCCCTGCAGCTCAGACCTAAGCAGTTGCTGGAGCTTGTCTTGCCTTGCCAGCTCATGCATGCAATGCCACAGCTGCTCATGAGCTTCTGCATGTAGGCCTTTCCCCTATTAAGTGACTGCGCCCCACAACCCTCGTACCTCATGATCTTGCTTTGTTTGCTCTGTGCTCCAGTCTATGAAGTTTGGAGGCCATCTCTACTTCCTTAGCCAAGAAGTGTTCTTGCGCATTGTTGAGCTTGTCTTGGAGGGTTTGGAGGTGTGCATGTTGCGCCTTGCTGGCTGTCAGTAAGGTCTTTTGGACCGTGACTGCCCTTTCTTCTGCATCTGTGCAAATAGCAACAGATTTGTCCGGATCTCCTGCTCAAACTATTTTTTACCTTGAGCTATGGTATCCATTCTGGCAGACAGGGTGTCCAGGGTGGCATGGAGATCTACAAGGCACACTCTGTCTTGCTGCCTTTCAATGTGTGCTAGGCGAAGGCCATCCTCAAGCTGTTGGACGCGGGTCTCCATGCTGGAAACTCGGTGCTTTTTTGTGGTGAGTTGCTTCTTGAGCAGTCTGGGTGCGGAGGTCTGCACTTCTTCTGTCAAAGATGCAATCTGAACTATGTTGCCCTCCACCATCGCATGGATTTGCTTTCAGTATTCCTCAGGTGTTTGGTCCTGTGTAGCTGGTGAGGTGGATTCCCATGGCTCGCTACTATGTGGGTGTATCTGCCTTGTGTCTGACGGGCCATATTCGTTGTGTGTGTTTTTGCTCTAGCCTTCCTTTTCAAGATATATCTGTCGATCTTGCCAGTGTCATCTTGTCTCTTAATGAGATTGTGTCGATAATACTCTCTCAGAAGAAGTCTTAAGGCCATGTCCATGGTAAAGGGATCTATGTGTCTTGCCCATTGACATGCATGTTGATGGGTAGCTCAAAGGGATGCAAGGCTGCGTCTAGTTCCTCTATCAACTGGGGTGGCCATGACAACAGGAAGGGGCTTTGAAGGAAGGGGGTTTAAAGGATGGCCAAAGGGCTTTGGAAGGCTCAACTAGATTGGAAGATGGTTTCTAGGCATAAACGATGCCCGCCTCAGTGAGAGGGCTTTGTGGAGGGGGGAGAGGGGGGATCGATTCCAGCTATTGTCAGAATATTTTTGGGATGCGTGTGGATTGAAGAAGGGAGGATGCTTAAACGCTCAAAGGGAAATTAGGAATAAGAAACAAAGACTCAAAAGCTTTTGCTAAATCTAGCTCCTTCAGTGCCAAATGGTGCCATGGCGCTATTCAATGGCTGCAGGCCAAAGTTTGGAACTGGCTGTGGGCCTTCACTGGTTCTAAATGGTGCCGTCGTGCTACTATTTGAGCAGGTAGACCTCGAGTTGAGGAAGACATTTCCCCTGGCAAAGTCAAAAGTCTAGGTCAAATAGACAGACTTCTAGTCTGTGGTCAAAGTCGTGGGACAATGGTAGATCAATGGGCGCTTAAGGAAAAGCTCATACAAGGGGGACGAGTTATAGTTTGTTGGTAAGCCTCCAGGTTTTTAATGAATAGGTTGCAGATTCAAATCTATATCTCGTTAATAACTTCAAAAACATGGCTACAGTTCGAATTTTCCATGTCCATAACCCAACGAATACATGCATTTCGCACTGTGGCCACTACGCAACTTTTTTCTTTTTTTTTTTCTTTTTATGGCGTAGTTATGGTGCAAATTTGCCATGTCCACAATCCAATGGATACATGCATTTTGCACTGTGGCTACTATCCCACTTTGCCATGTCCACAGCACAATGGATACATGCATTTCGTACTGTGGCCACTGTGCCCACATCCCTTTTTTTTCCATAATAAAATACTCGAGTAAGCATTTTCAATAGTGAATTTCAAAATTTAATGAAACAAAGAGAGTTGTCATTGCCCAAATATCAATATTCATTGATCTGAATTATGGAGAGCATCCTCATCAACTTCCTCCCTGCGATTGAACCTATTCTTATGGCAAACAATTCTTAGGCACCTCAACTCGAAATTGTCAATTCTTGGTCTAAAAATAGGAAAACAATGAGATATTTTCTTTATTTGCATGAAGCTTCTTACCTCAGCCATGGTTCCCCAGCAATCTGCTACGTCAGACAGTTCCAGCGATCAAATTGAAGGAATTCTTTGCCACAGAAAAAAAAAAGAGTTTCGCTCGCAGATTTTGGTAATGAATCGCATCAAAACAAATTTCAAAATCGCTCTACGAAATTTATCATTCTATTTGAAGGTTCTTTGGCCAATCTCGCTTGATTTGCTTGACGGAGTCCACGAAACTAAATCTAGTTTTGAGGGAAATATAGACAATCTTCTTCATTATTACTTGCCTAACAGCTCAGCAACCTATCATAATTAGGTTTACTAGCTTTGGGGGAGTGCTTTTTGTCCAAACCTGCAGGTTCGAAAATCGGGTTGGAATCAAATTGCGCCTTAGATAATCCCACCAAACCTCCAATGAGAGCAATTAACTTTTGAAAGCTTTTTTTTTTTTTTTTTTGGGGGGGGGAGAGAACCTTACTCTAAAAGCATAAAAAGTCATCAGAACTTGCTTTTCCTCAAAAACGGAAGATCTAGATACTCATTCTCATGAAAAATTAGACCAAAAAATCTTCATAACGAAAAAAAAAAAAAAAAAAAAAAAAAAAAACTCAAGGATAGAGCGAGCGACATAGTCGGCTAGTGCCAAGGGATGGAAAGAGGCATAGCCGCCCAACACTATAGCGGTCGAGCCCCGTGACGCCATCGCCAAGCATTAGGCCCAAAGAAGGGGAAGGGGGAGGGGGGTATTAAGGAAAAAAAAAATAAAAAAAAAAAAACTCCAGATTTCCATGTTGAGGGGCATGACCACTGGTTCCACTTTCTCTTGGGCCTTTGTGATCGGTTCCCAACTGCTGCTAGTCATTGGGTCCCACTGTCCACATGGAAACGTGGTCCCAATGGGCATATACATTAAAATAAATTTATGTAGTATATAAAGAGTCTCATTGTGGGATTTTACACGATGTAAAGGAGGTACTGGGCAAGCTGCAAAAGTAGCATCCACTGCCGAGCCTTGCACCTCGTCCTTTACATGGCATAAGAGCCCTCGTGGTTTTATAAAACATAAAATGGACTTTTGATGAAGTTACACGTATGTTATAGTGGTATTATTTTTAACCGATAGTGTGGCTTATATAACTTCTAGAAGAAGTTCTTTTACATGATTTTTTTTTTTTTTTTTGGTAGGACGACAAGATTTATTTTACCAATCAAAATTATAACAACATACAAAGAACGGATTATAACCCCAATGGACAAGCCGATCCAACTGAGCACAACCGCCTGTCTATGCATAAGAATGAATATGAAACTAAGTAGTACTTTCTTCTCTTGATCAAGAGAAAAACAATCATAAGCCATGACAATTTTATTTTGTGTCCACTGAAGAAGAATCTCATTTGCAGTATCCATGCCCTTAAAGATAAACAATCTGCTTCTCTTCCAGATCGACCATAAACGCCAGCCACGTGCAAGATGAAAAGCTCGTTCCCGCCATTTATGCCATGCATCAGGATAGATAGCATGCAGAACTTGTTGTCTAGATCAAGACATGCCAAATAGGATTAACAACCAAGACCATGCCTGCCGAAGCCGCTCACACAAGAAAAATAATGCTCAGTACTCTCAACCCTTTGCTTACATTAAGGTCAGAGCTCTGAAATCCGATTACCAATTTTATGGACTAGCATGTTGACTTTGATGTATCTATGGATCACTTGCCACCACAAAACCGCCACTTTATGATGGAGCAACTTATCTCATACCCATGTCCAAACACTTTTCTATTATGGCTGAAGGACCTAAAGATGCCATCTATTAAACGGAGGCAAGATTTCATAATGCAAAAGCATTTTATACACAGAAGAAACAAAGTATCCTGGCTTGATACCTGATGGCAATCCCATACAGTTACTTCAATTTGTAAGCCGGAATTCTGTGGCAAGAATGCAGCAATACGAGTCCAAATTACTCTATCCCATTTGTACAACAAGAATTTTGTTTTAAATGCTTCCCATGACATGAGATGACCGACTCATACCAAGCTGCAATAGTGCTTATACCAGCTGCTATCCATCGTTATTGTGTCTTTGGATGAACAACACTTAGAGTCACATTCTCAGGAGTGCCTTGCAAAGGAATCCACCAACATGGAGTAGATAGCTGAAGATACACTGTTGGGGTGATCACCACTCACCACACTTGTCACCACTCACCACACTCATCACCACACTCGTCACCACTCACCACACTTGTCACCACTCACCACACTCACCACTATTGAGGTGGTATGGGAGATTGTATACCGTATATGGAGGGATATACGCACATGCACGCGTGCAGGATATTTGCACGTATGCATTATGGGGTGCAGGGGGATTATGATCACTGTATTATCGGAGCAGAGAAAGAAGAAGAGAGAGAGACGGTGTATTGGGAGAGAGTATTTTTCATTGATCTAGCTATGGAGATGATGATTCTTTGTGTTGTGCATTGCCTTGATCTGATAGATTGAGCTTGGATTGTTGGGTTTTTCATCTTTCTTGCAAGGTTAGAGTTCTGGCTCTAACAATTTGGCGACCACGGTGCTCGACAGACCATTGATCGGCAAGAATTTCCATTGAAAAAGGAATTGTTACCATTAGTATTGGTGTTCGTCGGTAAAGAACGGCACCATTGTGAAAGGAGCAATTTCTGGTGTGAAGGGGATTTTGCCGTAATTGATTTGTGGAGTAAAATTTGACAAGGGGAGCATAGTTTTATGCCCAAGAGAAGTAGGAAGGATATACCACTAAGCTCCATCGTCACAAGAAGGGGACCGGTGAGTCAATCTTTGGGCTCAAAATTGCATCAAGATTCAATTTCGTTTTCAGATTTGGGAGCAGATCTGGGGTCTAATTCTCAGATCCAGGAGGTTTTGATTCCATTTACCGATCTAGAAGGTAATCCAATTTCGTTTTTCAAATTGAAGGGAGATTCAATTTCGTTTTTCCAATTTCAAAAAAACCCAAGAAGAGGCAGAGATGGCTATATTACCACTTATGGTATGGGGTTTTCAGACAATGGGGATTCCAAAGTTTGATGATCTGGTG
Source organism: Isoetes taiwanensis (assembly GCA_021234155.1). Taxonomy (NCBI): domain Eukaryota; kingdom Viridiplantae; phylum Streptophyta; class Lycopodiopsida; order Isoetales; family Isoetaceae; genus Isoetes; species Isoetes taiwanensis. The sequence continues at coordinate 3,127,031 of JAJEKV010000108.1, read as the reverse complement.
GATCGGGATCCTTTGAAGCATATTGTGAAGTTTGAGAGGTATTGCCAAAGAATGTAAGTTCCTATTTGGTGATTATTTGCTTTGGTTTCATAGTTCTTTGCAAGATTCAGTGGAGGAATGGGCACAAAACCAGCCAGACACCATGACATATCAGGAATTAAAGGAAGCATTCATTGCTAATTATCAAGAAGTCCATGGTAAGGATAAGACTATGGAAAGATGGACAAATTTCACACAAAAGGAAGATGAATCAATTAGAGAGTATAATCAGAGGTACATTGCGGTTCTCAAAGCCGTGGTTCATTGGAAGATTGCAAGGAATGAGGAAATGGATATTCAATGGTATGTAAAGGGGCTGAAACGAGCTATTGCTCATAAGGTGAAGGCTAAACAGCCTACAACATTGTTAGAGGCACAAAAGTATGCTCTCAAGGCTGAGGATAAACTAGGATACATTCATGAAGTTGCTGCTCCAGAGCATAAAACAGAGGATATTGCAACCAAGATTTCTAAGCTTACAATGGGTCAGAAGCCAAGGGAGGTGCAGTTTATTACTTGTGAGTATTGTGGGTCTATTGGACATTCTGATACTACATGTAGATTGCTGAAATTCTGCTCAAGATGCCAAATAAAAGGTCATAATGATCAAGAATGTAGGGAGAAGAGATTCTTTGAGAGGGCCAATCCAGTATTTGCTGTTATGCAACAAGCACCACCTATTCCTATTCAACCAATGCAAGCAGCACCTATCATGCCACAAGTGCCAATGATGCCACAAGCTCCAATTGCTCAACAAGTTCCAATGAGTTCCACACAAATGGTGCAGCCACAACAGGGATGGTATCCAAGTAAGGCTCATTTGTATTGCAAATTATGTGATAAATTCAAGCATGATGAGACTACTTGTTGGAAGATCCATGGGAAACCAGAATGGGCAACCAACAAGTATCCACCAAGGCAGCAAGTGTTTGAATCCGTACCTCTTCCTAATAATGATGTTCGCATTCAAGATGCAAAATACATTGATAATCCTCAAGTTAAGGCTCTTATTGAGGAGCTTAAGAAACAAGAGAAGGCAAAATCAGTAGTAAATTGTGGATTTATTGAGGTAGACAATGACCCATTTCAGCAAGAAGAAGAGATTGGAGAAGTAAATGCGGTTACAAGATCACAAAAGATGGTGCAAGAACCAAGAGTAGTGCCAATTGCGGAGAAGGCTAAGACCTCTTTTCCAAAGGCTTGAAGGGACAAGATTTGCAGGTATCAGCACCTAAGAAGGTGCAATTCAATGTGCTGCCCACAGAACAGTTTCAGTCTATAGAAGAAAATCAGCCCATAGTGATGCCTCCTATGGTGGATGAGGAAATTCAAAATGAAGATGATGTGATCAGCCAAGTTTTGGCCACTAAAGTCACACTTACTCTTGAGCAATTGATGCATTATTCTCCCAAGTTGTTGAAAGAGTTAGGGGGAAGAACAAAATCAGAAATTTCAGTCCAACAAATTCTATCAAATGATACAAATAAGAGTATAATAGAGCCACCAGCCCGGCAGTCCAAAGATCTAGGGTTATTTCTTTTCGATGTAAGTATTAACAAGTATTTAGTCAAAAGAGCACACATAGATATCGGCAGCGGAGTGAATATAGATCATCCTCTGAAATCAAGCATGGTTGAAGAGTATAAGCATGTTCTTTTATGTGAAAATGATAAGTTTGAGCATTGTCATGAGAAAGAAAGTGATGGATGCTTGAGCAGCCCTGAATTTGAGACTTTTCATACATGTGAAACATTATTGGATGATGATGAACCATTATTATGTGAATTAGAAGTGGAAAGCATGGATATTTCAGCATTTGACCACTCTGGAGATATGTTACATGCGCTTGAATTTAGTGACAGTCATGACAATAGGCCTCTTTATGAGACTTTCAGATTTGAGATATGTATACCAGCTGAGCAGGACTTTCACAAGCCTCAAATAGAGAAATTTACTTGCTTTGATGGTTTGGCACTACACCATGAGCTAGAATTGCAAATTTTTGATGCTTTGATGAATGAAGTGTACCTAGAATGGTTCAGACCTATGTTTCGGCATTGTAGCAGTCTGAAGAAGTCTGAGAATCAAGGAAAACTAGTTCCTTTCATGTTTGAGCATGGAAGTGTGGCAGAGGTGAGTAAATTTGAGCATAACTATGTGATAAAGGATGGGAAATTGGACATGAGCAGCACTTTATCTCAGTGTGCAGCAGCCAACGATGCTCATGAAGGTTTGTTTGCGTTATTTGAGACTAATAAGCTACCTGGAATATGTCAGTTTAGCAAGTTCTATTACATCACATCAGATTTGCCACATTGGTATGCTACTGCAGTAATATTTCAGCAGGTTATTGGATTGTGGCTTGTTCTTTGGCCACACTTTTTGTTGTTGTTACATGTTATCTGCATTCTCCTATTTGGAAGATGGTTACTTGATAGGGTTGGAGTTGGTTGATGAATCCAGAAGGGGAATTGTTGCTTAATCCCAGAAATGGAGAAGATCTCAGACCTGATTTTGAAAGAGAAGTGCTATTCTAAGGGATTTAGATTTGGCATAGCTCCAATTACAGAGAATTTGTGGAGAACTTTTTGGGTTACAGCAGGTCGTTTTTCTGTAAAAACAGAGGGTGACAGTTCAATAATACACAATCTATCCTACATCAAAAGATGTGTTTCGGCGATACGAATCCAACGAGCTATGGTGCAGGTCAAACAGACGTCTGGAACTCAAGATATCAACTTTCAAAGTTTGCCACAGTTACAGAGGCTCTGTTTCGTCATTGTCATTTTGGACCAGTTTGTTTGTATTAGTCATTTGGATTTGAGGAGGGTGTAAATGTGTCATTTGGGGACATGTCCCAAGGACCATATGAGTTTGTTTTGTTGTGGGTTCTCCGCCACGGAGTGGCACATTTTCCCACTGTGGTCGCCACTGTTGGGGTGATCACCACTCACCACACTTGTCACCACTCACCACACTCATCACCACACTCGTCACCACTCACCACACTTGTCACCACTCACCACACTCACCACTATTGAGGTGGTATAGGAGATTGTATACCGTATATGGAGGGATATACGCACATGCACGCGTGCAGGATATTTGCACGTATGCATTATGGTGTGCAGGGGGATTATGATCACTGTATTATCGGAGCAGAGAAAGAGACGGTGTATTGGGAGAGAGTATTTTTCATTGATCTAGCTATGGAGATGATGATTCTTTGTGTTGTGCATTGCCTTGACCTGATAGATTGAGCTTGGATTGTTGGGTTTTTCATCCTTCTTGCAAGGTTAGAGTTCTGGCTCTAATATACACCTCGGGATTGACATGAAAAAGAGACATGACAGGGTCCCAAGCAGCAAGCAACCCCTTTAGAAAGGGCGTTAGAATACGAATGCACATGATAAAGCAAGGCCCAAGGAAGGAGAGGCTTATGTTATTGAAGATAGTGCTGAATTGACTACATCAACAACCTCAAGCCAAGAGAACCATCTTTACCAATGATAATCCTCTAAATAAACTTTGACATCGTCATCTTGTTTTGGAAGTGAAAATCCAACATTCCAAAACCACCAGCTGCCTTAGGTTTACTGCACTTCGCCCAAGCTACCTTGACCACAGCTCCGACTTCATTTCCACCCCAAATAAAGTTCCTGATGATACACACAATCTCCTCCATCTTACACTGAGGAGCTAATAGAGCAAATGCCATATAGACATGAGTATTACTAAGAACGCATTTAGCCACGGTGATTCTTCCCGGTGATTCTTCCAGGCATGGATAGTTGTATTCCACCAAAATAAGTGCTTTTGCAACCCTGTAATAATTTCATCAAAAGCATCTGAAGCGGAGATGTGAATTCCGACAGGAATACCAAGCAATTTCGTGGTATTGCCATGCAGAAGAATCTTCCATGGATAGTCCAGAATACAGGGAGGGATGGGACTGTCCAACGTCCACAAAGCAATACACTTTTGCCAAACCATAAGAACTTCTGATGCTAAGGAGAATGTGTTTAACACTAGCTTCACATTATGAAGATTTTCACCCTCAGCAATTAGCAACAAAAAAGTGTCATCAGCATATTGATTACATACCTCTTAAAACCATCATCTATTGGCAGATCTTGAATGATGCCATCCTGAGTAGCCACAGAGAAAATCTAGGATAATACTTCTGCCATAATTGTGAAGGGCAAGGGTGCTAATGGGCAACCTTGCCGAATTCCTCTACCCACTATAAAAATATCAGATGGCTTGCCTTGAAAAAGTACAGTAGACCTTGCTGACGTATGAAGCGTTATGACATTTCTTATAAATGACATCCCAAGCCCAAGAGCAAGAAGACACTTCTCCAAGAAATCCCAATCAACACTATCGTAATATAAGCTTTAGCAAAATCAAGCTTAAGATACACCACTCTATGACTTTGTAACTGGGTCCAATATACTCCCTCCTATTTAGCAGCCATGTTATTGAGAACACAACAACGAGGGAGAAAAGTAGATTGTGTTGATGAGATAGAATGAGCCAAAATATCTACTCGCATAGCTAACGCAGCTATTGTGGCACCGTCTACCCATTCCCAGCAGAGGACATGCTTCGAAATCTCTGATTAAATCTACTAAAGAAATTGCCGCCTTCAATAAGCAACTATTGGAATTTACAGACTTGAAACGGAAACCCCGTTTCCATTATAAATTAACAGGTAGAATGCCATCGATATCAAAATTTTGAAGGTAAACTAGTTTAGAATCAATCGATTTGGATGGAGGCATCCCTGCTATATCCTTTTGCTTTGATAATCTCACTCTCTCTTTGCTTTTTGAGGCCCCGTTTCTATTCTCTAACTGATGAGCCTATGAACTGCACTGTCCCGCACGTATGGTCACCATCAGTAGCGTTTTTGAAAGTAAAGTCTAAATACTACTAACCTAATAAAATTCCCCGGCACTTTTATAAATTTTCCAGAAATTTGCTACTTTTGTTATTCAATAATATGTAGATCGCCAAGTTACTATTTTTTTTGTTGGAACCAGCTTCCGACTTGTCCAAAACTGAAGTGGAAATTAGAATAGAATAGAATAGAATACATTAATGTCCCTTGTGCCGTAAGGCCCCTGGACTTGTGTAGCATGGGCGAGCTCCCTAAAAAGGGTGCTACTAGCACATCACGCTGTTATAATGTAGCCTTTTCTCGGGTGACTTTTTTCTTTTAATATCGAAGATCCCGCTTTACCTCGGCTTCTTGGCCGATGCGCTGATGGATGTCGTTATCAATCGACTTTTAGCCGAAAGCAATTTGTGTGAGGTCAGATGACCCGTTTTGTACAGATCATATTACAAGCCCTCTTTTCACATGTACTTCTCGTGGTTCCGGTCGTCATTCTTTGGATCGGCCCGCCAAATCCCGTAATGATTCTGGTCATCTTCATCGGCCCGTGGATTTGGTTCCCCCACCTTATATTTCTATATCTCGCCCCTCGATGTCTTCGTGAGATCGCAGGCAAATCATTAATCATATGGTTCTCATCCTCTATTCTCCCGGGCCACGCATTCTCGTGATATCCTGTCCTCCTTTTCTACCCCTCTCCACCTGTCTTTTTCGATTCTTAGATCATGACTTCCCATCCTAAATCTGGCCAGTATGTCCCTTCTGTTTTTCCCCAATATGTTATCCCGATATATCTGGTGTCATATTTGTTGATCTGGATTAAAAACTTGTATGAGCCAGTCTGTCTTGGTTCCTGTATGTCTTTGCAGCCATGCTCTTGTCGCTATGTCTGCCCACTCCTCATTCCACTGCCCCTCTTCTAGTTTTTCTAAGTATGTTATCCCGATACAAACCGGAAATTAAGGAGACTAACTCCGTGTTTTCCGAAGCCTAGCAGAGGACCCTCATCTTTCGGCAAGTTATCAAGTATATAAAATGGACTTTTGTTGAAGCTATGCCCATATTGTAGTGGCATCATTTTTAAGTAATAGTGTGATTTTAGAATAATTTCAAGAGAAGTCCTTTCACATGGAATGTTGCCCGGGTTTGAAACATCGAAAAACCTTTAGACAAAACTTCGTAAGAAACATGATACGTTTGTGGGCCTTTATTTGTACACAAGGCAGTCAAAAGCTTTTACATGAATACATGCAACTTTATTAAACGTCGTTGGTTCTTCTAGAAAGCGATTGTGATGTTTTTCTTATAGTTTGGCTTTAACATCATAATATGTGGAACAAGATAGTCTAGCAAAATACCCAATGGTTGTTACTTGACACTGCTGCTTGGAACTGCTTCCAATGTCTGAAGGCCATATGTGGCTCCAATTTTGCAAAATAGACCACAATATATGGAAGACTTAAAATTAAGCCATTCATTAGTAAATGAGCTTTTATGATTTTTAGCTAATATAAGTTAATCCTCTAATATTTTCGTATAGGACTATGATATCCTTTTGGATTTCTTTGGTCCAGCCTACGGGTCAGTTTGTATGCTTTGTACACATTCTATATATACAAGTATTCTTGCTCAAGAGAAAAATTATATCTTGGCTATGTCGCAGGAAACATTCAATTATAAAGCACAAGGGAAAATCAAGCTTCAAATCAAATCACTCAGTAATTTAACGTTTGATGCTTTATAGACATCAAGAATGCGTTTAACACAGTAATAAGAATAGAATAGAATAGAATAGAATAGAATAGAATAGAATAGAATAGAATAGAATAGAATAGAATAGAATAGAATAGAATAGAATAGAATAGAATAGAATAGAATAGAATAGTTTTTTTAACGTCCACGGAGACCAATAGGTCATGGGACCCATACAATGGGCTAGTACAACCATTATTACTAGGATTAAAAAACCCCTGCCTCGAAAGGTTTTCAAGGGAAAAACCTTTGCAGTAATGATGATACTAGATAAGCTTAGATAATGACTACTGAGGGCTCAGTAATTGCAAACGTTTATCTAGAACCTCAAGTATGTATAATGCCAAGTCATGCACAGATGGTGCGCTGAGAAGTTGTGGAAGCGTGGAATGGAATGCTAGGGTCAAAAAATGATTCCGGACTATCTCAAAAGCAGGGCACTGATATATAGAGACTAATAAGTTGCGAGACATCTATAATTGTCGGCTAGAGAAGGGGATTAACCTGGAAGCCTAGGTAAACTTGGACAGATATCCACCGTTAAACCTGTTTTTAACTGCATGTGCAACTGATCTTAGAAGACCCTATAGGTTGTTCTTGCATATCCCTACATGGCTCCATCCGGGTTAAAAGCCATTGAGATCACCTTGGCTGTTCCTATAATCGGTGAAGAGGAGAAGCAATTTGAGTTATGGTCGGGATGGATTGAGAACAAATTATTTAGTTCCGTTATGTTTTACTAGAGGTCTAAGTGGCAGACAGGTTTAACATGGACATTTGTCCAAGAAAACTTGTAAAGGAATGAAAGGTTGCATTGGATTCAAGGAAAGAGAAAATGTTATAGATCTGAAAGAAGTGGAAGAGAGGTTAATGCAGCAAGAAGAGATGCAAGAACTAAAGAAAAAAATGATGGTTAAGACAAGATGAGAATGCCAGTGAAAGAAGGGGGGTCGTCCATATTAAATCTAGAGTCCTTTGCAATGGCAATGAAATGGAATTTCAAAATAGATTCTATGATGCACGCTACTGAAATCGCTATGCAGACTAAGGCCTGCCATCCATTTCCCATCCCAATTAGATCCTAGATCTTTGACGTGGTCATGGATGGGCAATTATAAAATATTGAAAGCACCCCTCAATCGTCAAGGCACGAGGACATGATTGGCCCAGTCCAAAACATGCTGTATATTGTTTTCTTTTGCTATTCATATTGAAGCACTTACTATTGAATTATAGGCTACTGATGAAATATAAAAAGGAAACGCAACTCATTTGAAGGCACATGGATTAAGCATATATTTCAATCTTAAAAATTCTTCTATTTCTACAACGTTGTATGCATTGAAAACATTTAGATAATTTTAAGTAATATACATAAAAGCCCCCTTGTGGGTTTTACGCCATACAAGGGCGAGATGCACAAGACGAACCTTGGAAGCGGCGAGTACAATGCAGAGCCTTATGCCTCTAGTCCATTGGCAAGTCTTGCACCTTGCCCCTAAAACCCTTGTAATTTATAAAACATAAAATGGGCTTTGTGAATTTATGATAATTCTAACCAAAAGTCCTTCTACATAAAATGTTGCTCATGTTCGAAACATGGGAAAAGCTTTATTTGAATGAAACTTATGTGACCCCATGTCCAACGCATAATATCTTTATGAAGCTTTATTTGTACGTATGCAATGAATACCGCTTCATTAAACGTCGTTGTTGCTGCTAGAAAACCTCACATTAAAGCGAGTAAAGCTTGCTTTTATAATAGTTGGACGCTATAAAAAAAAGCTTCAATGTTTGGGTGTTTCAAAGTACTTGATTCTATGTCGGTTACGTATAAAATAATTACAACCTGCTTTTGACAATATGATGCTTATCATGAAGAGATTTTGAAATATGGGAGAAATTTACGTACAAGTAGACCATAGAGACATTTGTTGCCCATGTGTCCCAATCGTCAAGGCAGGTAGTGGAATCGAAAATAGCACCCTCAACTTCATGAGAATTTAGAAATTTTATGTGACTATGATTTTTCCTTATAAGAAATTTATCGACCGTCGCGAACTTACTTTGGTTTGAATTGTGTCCACTATTCAAGAAGCATATATATTAAAATGTGTAAAAAAGTGAGCAAGCATGCACTTTGCAATCCAATCTTCAAATTGCACTCATCGATTATCATCTAAAAACACATAATTCTTAAAATTTGAATTTGCATTACTCTTAGAAGTATTTATGATCAAAATAATATTTTTTTAAGCACATTAGCTTGCAATTTGTTGAAAAAACTGGATGCACCTTACTTGGCAAAATTAGAGATAAAGAGGAAGTGTCAATAGTAAAAAAGGGAGGGGGAGGGGGGAAATCATTTTACATTCTAGAAACATTTGCGTGCTGGTTTCTATTGTGACAGCCTGCTTTGGAAAACTTGATTTTTTGAGCATATTTGTATGATTCGGACGAAAAATACTTGATGTCCTAGGTTTGCAAGTCTATTAGAGTTAGGACAAAGTGTCAGAAGTGAAAAAAGTAGTCTTAAATTGCTGTCAGGACTATTGGCAAAGTTTTGACTTGGTCAGGTTGGTAGATTTGAGGGTGTTCTGCATATTTGCTTGCGTGAGACTTTTGAACATAGATTCTTCGCATATCGACTCATCTTTGTGAATCTGGATTGCATCGAGTCTGAGAGCAAATGGCATAAGCTTTGCCGACAACTTTTCCTATGGATGTATGCTCTATGATTTCTTGCTCCGAGGACCGAAATGGATGGAGATATCCTGGGATATTTCACGATGACCACTCTCCTTGTGCTCTCAAGTTTTTAAAAAGAAAATAAGATCTCCATCCTTTAAACCATCACTCATAGTCTCAATCTTCTCTTTATTCAGATGGTTAATTTTCCATGAAACTATTCTGATGGTCCATATTTCCTATTCAGAGGACTCAATATGGATCCAAACATTTTTCCATGACACCTTTTTGTTGGCTTGCTTTGCCTCTTTGAATTTAGTGATTTTTGCTTTGCAGACTTGGAATGCTTTGAAAATGTGGTCTCGTCTCAAGAGATGCAAATTACAGATACAGCCACAATGATAGGGATCTTCATGTTTATTTGGAGGTCGAAATGAATCTATCCATTCTTGATTTACACTCAGATCAATTCTCCTCCACTTGAACCTCCTGATCAAAACAATTAGAAGCCATGCAAATAAGATAAAGAGGCAAAGAGAATTATGCATAAACTTCATTAATCCAGTGTACATCATCATATGGAAATTCTTAAGATTGCCCTCCAGATTGATGATTTCATGATTAAAAATGAAGTTATTCCTTTCCTTCCAAATCCTCCAGAGAATAACATAAATTCTCCAGTTGGGAAGGAGAAACTCAATGTCAGAAAGATTAACCAAATCAAAACCGAAAATGGGAGAAGCGATTTCGAGAATCCATTCTGCCCAAAGACGGGTCCTGAAAAGATGTGATTCATCTTCAGC